>VYZV01013810.1:7878-25216 GCA_013401275.1 Pandion haliaetus | reverse complement strand
AAGCTAAACACTATTTTCTCCCAAGACCGGCTGATTTTGGCAGGAAATAAAAGACCCAAACAAACATAAAAACCAAATCAGAACCAAAACACCTCCAAAAACCTGCAAAAGAACTGAAAGATAATAACAGTGCAATCATAATAATTCTCCAGAATCTCAAAATCTGGGATCAGTACAAATTTATAAATTTACCTTCAGAACAAGTTTTGGGAGTGTACGTTAATGTTGTTGATATGCAAACTCATGCAGAGAGAGCTCTCAAGACTTACACATCAAGTCAGTGGAAATTCTGGGGAAAAAAGTCAAGTCCTTGGAAATTCTGCAGAGAAAAGTCAAGATATTTTGAAGTGTAATGGCTCTTCTTAAACTACAGAACTGTATTTCAGTCATTTTGACATTTTGTAGGTTCACTGCTTTCTTCTCTCCATGCTAATATTCTATGAGTCATCCTTTGTTCCCCTGCAATCCCTTTTCAGTGTTGTAACCTTCCTTAAGATATGAATTGCAGATTATCTCAGGTTTTGTACTTTACTCTCATTCATTATCTGATCTGTGGAAGGCAAAAGGTAGATTTATATTTTTATAACCATCTTCCAGTTTGTCATCAGACTAATATTCTTTCCTTCACCTTTTCTGTATTAAGGATGTTTGCATGATAACAATTCATAGAAGCAAAAAATTTTATTATAGTGCCTAGGATCAAGTTTTCAGCTTTTAAAATTCTGACTATATACATACAGATCATATTACCTTTGGGAAAGCTTTTATTAATCTCAACTTCAGAGCTGTTTCAACAAATCTACTGTAATAATGAAAAGACATCTTATCACATTTTGCTTTCAGTAAATTTACTATTCTTTGATAAGGTTGCAAACAACTGGGAAGTAATTGATCTGTAATTAGTGTGGCAACTGCACAGGATTGACTGCACTGGGATTTCATCATTTATCTGCCCAGTGCTGTGCATCCTGCTCTGTAATATTAAATTATTTAGCTTCTCTGTTCAAATACAAATGGTTTTATGCATCCTCCATTATTTTAGGAACTCTCTGAAGATGAGAATAACATTTAAATTTCTGATTATCTGTCACTGGTAGAATTATTCCTGGAGAGATCATTTTTCACACATGCCTTGCCATGTCCTTACTAAGAAAGCCATTGTCTGCCCATGCCTGTGAATGGACGCTACGAAAGACCCTTTGATCTGCACCCAATTTGCCCTATTTATCACTTGGCTGCACTAAGCCTCCTGATATATGTGATTGCCATAGCTGAATTCTTCAACAGCTATGGTAACTAAAGGGCAGGAGTTTAGCACACTGTGGTGCAGCCTGAACACCATCATCTACATCACAGTTTCCAATTACTCAGGCTCTGTCTGTCACCCTTTCCAAGACTATGCTGCAGGCCATTGCATGAGTGAAAACAGTACCTTTCTAACAGTTTTTTATAGAGTGACTTTTTAACATTGTAGGGGCACATGAAGCATATGATTTTTTTGTGCTGTGTTCCTTCTTAACTGTGAAGACTAGGGAGAAAGAAGTAACATGGGTGTTCATTGACCTGGGAAAAGAAGTGGCCATAGTTTAATTTACATAATTGAAGACATAATTTCTTCAATAGATGAGGAAGAGAGAGGTGGCATTACCCTTTTGTCGCTCAGCTTCATTTTCTTTTCATTAATAGTTACATTAATCAGTTCACCAAGAAGTCGAAAGGAGAGCCTGTCACTTGAACTCAGAAGTGTCAGGACAGTTATGCATTAGTTCATATCTAGCCTCTGAATCTTTATTAATTTCTGCTGTATAACTGACACAGGAAAATGAGCAGAACAGAATACCAAGTGAAGGTGCTTCAGTGCTGCTGTACATAGTGACATGATAAAATTCTGGTTATTAGTTTCTATTCCATTTCTTACACATTCTAAGTCTAGCTTTTACTCCACAACTGCATAACCAAACAGTTTTTTGATGAGCTGATTGGACTGATGTGCTGTGTTGTTATTGTAAAACTTAACAATTAGCACAAGTGCTTCAAAAATTCCTCCCAGGATATGTTTTCCACCAGCTGATTTCATTTGTTCATTGTCTTAGCTTTGTCATGACCTCTGAAGTGTCTCACAGTCCCATCCATACCAATGAAAATGCCTCAATATTCTTGCTTGTTCTTGATCATTAATATATTTACACCACCAGCCCTGCCTCAGCACTTTGAACAGTGTGTTGGTAATGGTCCATTTCTATTATATGCATGCTTTACTTTTCATGTTTGCAGCATTTAGTGCTCTAGGTATCTCTTTTTGTAGCAACCCTCTTGAGATTCAACTCTTTTTCCAAGCTACAGTTGGTGAATGGCTAGCTGAGCAATAGAACATGGGCAGTGTTTTTCCCTGCCTTCCACTGGTAGCATATGTTTTGATGATTTGCAGGTTTCCCCACAGCCTGTTTTCTAGTAAAAATTACATGTGATGAGAAATAGACATCTTCACAAGTGCCTCACCAGATCTCTGTCGTGCAGAACTTCACAGATGGTGCTCAGGCTGGTGCCAGGTTTTCCATGAATGGAAGCGGGTAAGTAGACGTTGAGTACAAAATGTCTGCAAACTGCTCCTAATCTCCTGCAGTAGTGAAGTACATTTTTGAGTGATTGTTATTGGACCCCTGAACTGCTGACATGAATTTTGCCTGGGAAGTATTCCTGACATACATTAAATTAAGTAAAGTTCTAGACTCTAAATACATTCATTTACTTATTTTACTTACTCAAATATTTAACATTTTCTCTGCTCATAATACCTGCAAATCTCCCTTGCTCTGATCCTAATCTTCCTTTTTAATCTCTTAGCTAAGCAGGAATTACAGATTGCAAATTCATGCATTAGTTTGCTCACTTGAATTGCACTTTAAAGCAAGAAGCAAGAATTGTAGGCATGGGAGCTGGTTGTTTTGTACTTGCCAAGATTTACTGTGTTAAGAGTTACGGGTAGTGTGATATATCCCAGAGAACAGCATTCACATGACTTTTCGCTTGCCTGTACTCACTGTAAAATGGGAAGGTGACAAGTTAGCGCTTTTTGAGCACGTCTCCAGACACAGAGCAGTACAGTCGAGGTGCTTTGGGACCCTCAGAGTTAGTGAGATTTAACTTGAAATACATTAGTGAGAAAGAAAAAAGAAAATGAAAAGAAGCTCTAATGACATACACTGTAAAGCTCTTTGTAGGCCCAAGATGCTTAGAACATGGAATTAGAGGCAGGAGGAAGAAAAGCACTAAGGCCTGACCAGTTTAAGCTGTTTTACCCTTTGCTGTCTCCTCTAGGTTTAGTTGAGCTCAGCCATACTTCAGATCCAGTTGCATAAAGTATCTGCCCTTATTTGACTTCTAGGCTTTGCTGCTCAGACTCATTGTGGAAATCAAACAGAAGCTGAACCTCATTATGATACACTAATGGGGAACTGGCAAAAAGCCTCTGAACACACAACTAAATGGCAAGGGTGGTGTACTGCAGGCGAGCAAAGGGGAGCGTGCTATGATCCTGGGCCCCGAGATGAGTATTTTACATAGGCTCAACGGGTGGCTGTTAAGGTGGCCTTCATCTCACTCACTCCCCTTGGCTTGTGCTGGCACTGCTGAGGAGCTGCCTCCTCTGCCCTGTGCTTGGGGTTTTTTTAACAGTGAAACCATGTCAATAGAAATTGTTCATGCATTTGCCACGTAGTTTCCAAAGCATGTACATAAGCCAGCAAGTACAGCTTAAAGCTGTCAGGCCTGATCTCAGACCTATTCCGAGGTGGGTGTTGGCATGTGAAAAAAAAGTCCTCTGTGTATTTTTTCAGGACCATGATAAGAAAAAACAGGTGTATAAATATGCAAAGATTAGCAGTTGGCTCAGGAGATTGGTAGTGACAATTAGTTTATGGATTTAAATCCAGTCTGTTCAAATGACCCAAATTAACTACCAAGTGACTGACTGATGGGCTGGATGTGTGTGATGGGTTTGGTGCCTTTGGTCCAGACCAAAAGAGACGAGTGTCCTTCCCCCAAAATCCCACTGCTGACACAGGGCGCTGGCAGGAAGGAGACTCCCGTAGAGGCTTTAGATGATTTCCTGCACTGCATTTTTGGCACTGGGCCTGCTATGCAAGGACATGGGGTGTGCATGTGTGTCTCCAGGGCACTGCAGATCATGTGCCACAGCAGACTGTGAGGGCCACAGCAGGATGGACAGGGCAGAGTGGTCCTGCAGCCCAGGCAGGAGAGAACATCTCTTCTGGGTGGGCGGTGAGGCGCAAGGTAGCACTGCCAACCCAAAGCCAAAAAAAAGGGCACCTTAAGCTATCCTCAGTCATGAAGTAAGAGCAAATTTGATGAAAGACCAAAAGCAAAGTTAAACACAAATTATTTCCATAAAGAAAAGTGAATGGAAATGGGCTGAATCCTGATGAATCCACACAGTGGTTACATGGTGGAATGGAAAGACATGAAAGCCCTATGTATGCACAGATATGTATAGCCTGCCAAAACAAGATGTGATCAAAGCAAAAAGAAGCAAACATATGGACAAATTTTTAGCAAGAGAAAAGCATAGCCAAGTTCACTGACCTTTATTTTAATTTTCTTTAGTTCTCAGCCTTATGAGGAGTGCAGGAAATGGAATGCGCTAATCCCAGCTGATACAATCTCCAAGAAAGGTGCAAAATCTCCCCAAACTAGAGAAAATTGAACGCAGCCAGAAGTCGGTTTAATCTGCCCTCCCCCAGTGCCCTTCCAAAAAAAGCTCTCCTGATGCTCTGTCAGGGGCCACCAAATGAGTCAACAAGGACCATGCAGTGTGGGAGAGAGCTTGTTTTTTAAAATATATTAATACATCTCATAGAAAGATGACTTCAATGAGATGAGAATTTATTTGAAACACTGGGGAATATTTTTTCATATGGCAATGAAGAGCTCCCGATTTTTTTTTTTTTTCCGTTGCTCCATTTCCAGTGCCTCTGTTTATTGTCACATCATTTGATAGCACCCAGCAGAGCAATAGGGGAATATTGCTATGGAGTGCACTGGCTGGGGGTTTAAACTGACTTTTCTGGAAGTCTATATTTTTTTTTTTATCTTGCGATGTTTTCAGCCTGCTGCTACACAAATATGAACGCTGAGGGTAGAATTCAAAATTTTCACATGATTATTATTACTTTGCTTTTACAGAGCCATTTTCATCTCAAAGTATAAATTTAAGGCAGTGAAGATCCTTGTGCAGTAGTCAGTTTTGGATCTTTTACAAACAAACAGACTATGGCAGCAAGATAGAAAAAACCCAAGCTGAGGACATAATGTAGATTTGCCAGCATCTCAGTCCCAGCTCCAGTCAGTACAATATGAGTATAAACTTTGGCCTTTCAATGCAGAAGCCATAACCTATACCCCTCCCTACTCAAGCCAGTGGGAGTTTTACCACTGACTTTTGTGGGGCTAGGATTTCATCCATGGTTAGTGAGAAGCAAGGCTGCCAAACTGACTATTAACTTGGGTTGACAGCAGAGCAATGCCGTACCTGTGCCACCTGCCAGCCCCAAAGCTGACACATGGATGCGCATACTGTGCTTGAAATAGTCTCCTTATGAACACCTGGTTATTTAACCCTCTCTGTTTTCCCAAACATTCCTGAAGAAAAGCCTTTCCTTTCAAGGGCCAATCAAAGCTGACAGCCTGCAATGTGTAGTGGACCACTGAGTTGTGTTTTGTTTTGACTTGACTTGCCCCACACAGAAATTACCCCGTGGAGTTTACAAAATACAGTGATGGACCTGGTTCAAAACCAGAGGATACACATACATTAGACTGTCTGAATCTTGAGCTGGTGCCTTAAATTACAGTGCAAGCTCTGTAATATGATAACTCTCCAATTTGACAATTATGTGACTGCCTATAGAAATTTTTGTCTAAATAAATTTTTAAAGCAATAAAACATTTCAAGGATTTATGACTTGGCACTTTATTAGACTATACAGTAAGTTTTTCTTTGGTTTTTGTTTGAAGGTAATGCAGGTCCACAGTTTATCGCCTTATAATATGGGTTATGGAGCATCACCATACCAGTATATACCAAATGGGTTATGGTTTTAACTGACAACTGAACCTCTGATCAGCCACCACAGTAGGACCATAGGAATAGGAGTGTGATAGAAAATCTAGGTATTAGTGACTGGAAAAAGAGGTTTTAGTAGGAAGGATCAAGGGTTTTCAACTAAATGTTCCCTTCATGCTAGAACTTTTTTTGAGAGAGATTTATTTTGGTTTATAAAGGTCATTGTTGATTTTTATTGAGGGACTTTGGAAAACTTTGGGAACAGAAACATTATTTTTGAACTATTTCAAAACAAAACCAAATTTTGTATTTATTGTCTTTTTTCCTCTGTTGCCTCTGTATAAAATGAAATATGTTTTTTCATTTTTATCTCCTCATTCCTTTCTGCTTAACTGGTTTTCAAATATTCTGTAGTGTTTTCAAGTTGCAGAGTAAAAATTCTGCAGCATCTCTATTCTTTTGTCACTCTGTAACTTTTCTAAGCACAAAAATATAAGGAATATGGAAAGGTGAAGAAAAGTAAAAGTACAAGTGGAAATATTAAAAAGTAGCCTGCCTAGGCATGGGCAAAAAAGGAAAAAGCAGGAGAAGAGAGAAAAATTTTTAAATGGCAATATCTGAAGCTTTTCTGCCAAAAAATAAAAAAGGAGTTTCACAGGAAAAGTTTGAATTTAAACATTAGATAGGAAAAATCTATGATACACTCTTTTCTCTTTGTAAGTTACAATTGAGAAGGTGAAAAAACAGCTTCGACTTATATAAAGCAGCATGCTGAGAGGGTATGATGGCATTATAATGCTGCACACTGTATCACTGCCAGGCACTCTGGAGCTGCTTTTTTGCTATTTATGTGCCAGTCCTCCCTCTACCTTGGTATACTCATGCAAAAATTTGGGAGGTTATATTTAGGGACAGCCAAACTACTTCTTGTTGCCTCTGACCCACATCATACAAATGAAAAATTAAAACCAAAACAAAACTTGTTTGGAAATTGGCTAAGCAAATTTAAGCAATATGCAGCTTTCCAAAGAAGAAAATGGCAAAGAATATTAGTTCCCAGAAAAGAACATGCATATTTCAAGGTCCTGCTTTAGTAGGTATGTCCATTAGCAAATTTAGAGAGGCTCATAAACTTTGCAGTATGTCCCTGTAATGATTGAAAGAAATAGAAACTGAATATATTGGTAGGACAGAGCTGTAAGAAAGCCTTCTTTCTTGTATATTTTCAGGTACATTAGGCTGAATTTGTAATGGTTTTAGTTTTCCATATGATCACATTCATCCACCAGTGTAGACATCCAGTGGCCATATTTGCATGGGCAAATGAATAACTATACAATTAAAGTTATCTGATCTAGGCTGAGAAATACAGCAATGGTACATTGAAAGGTCTAATCTTCCTAAAAAGTATGCCTTTTGAAAATGTGACAATAAACATTCTGTGTTCACGTGTCCACAGAAAACCCCCTAGCTTTAGTCATTTTGATAAATGCAGGAAGCTTTACCATTAAATTAATCACAGCGGTCTCTCCTGGGTTTAAGGAGAGGGGATGCAACAGAAGCATCATGTAAATTGCATTGTCAGGGCCGACACACACCTCTGCATGTGTTTGCTACAGTTGTTGAAGCTTTAAACATAAAGGAGGAAAAGCAAATTTGAATGAATACCTAAAGGTTTATTTAATAATGTAATAATTTTCCTGATTAAAACACAGAGTTCTAGCAATGGCTCCCAGAGCTAATAAAGCCATGTTCTTAATCTGTATTTCTCTTCCTGGAGAGGCCCAAAATAGGCTGTTTTCCCTTTAATTCCTTTCCCTTTAGTGATAAAGGAAAACACATTTTGTCAACCTTAGCCTGAAAAGCCTGAAGGCACATGCAAGAGAAACTGAGCACCCTCCTGTTTTAGCAGTCTCCCATTCCAGTATCTACCACAGTCCTACTCTGGGTATAGTACTGTGAATCTACCAGCCCGTCTGGTTTTTACTTACCCTCAGCTTTGGACATAGTGGTCATTATCCCCCTGTTGTACTCTGAGCTTATCGAACTGCAGGAGGGATCAGCCCCGAAAGCCTGTGCATTGCATACAAACCCTTCAGGACCGAGTGATGCCTCGTCCTTGAGCCTGCCTCTTGCTGAAGAGCACCTATGGCCTCTTCTGTACAGCAGGAGAATCCTGTCCTTCTACAGCTTGCCCCGCAGAGCTGTTCCACCCCATCTGAGGTGGTCTTCTCTCTGCCATTTCCTCTGTTCATCCATGTTGAATACTGGGAGACCTGACTTGATTTTCTAGCACTTATACTCTCAAATTTACTGGTTTATGATGGCTCATTAATGAGTTTTACAGCTAAGATGTTTGTTCAACCTCTCCTTGCACGCTGTTAAAACTATGCTTTTTTTAATAGCGGTGAGCCCACAAGATCTGATCTCTGCTCAAGAATATTTATGTGTGGTAAGAGTATTCAATTTGCCAACAAATGAGGTTACAGTGCCTTCTAAGTCATTCATTTTGATGTTTATTTCTGCTGGAATTGCTCTCAGGGGTAGATCTTCCTTCCTGTCAAATGGCTCCACATTCACTTCTCACCAGCTGTTCTTCTGTATCCCTGAATGTTTCCTGGACTGAGAGAAATGCATAGTCCCTGATTTTCTTGATTACAACCTGTGACAAAGAAAGCAGAGCCCAGCCTATTGTTTTGATCAAATGCTATGGGAGGAAAGGAAGGAACGCTGAGAGAAATAGATTAATGGGGTTTTTTTCTACTGCTTCACCTTTTCCCAGTTTAAAGGTGTAGTCTGTGGGTGCAGGTTGAGCAAAGGTCCTAACTGCCCTCTTGACCTGGACCAGAGAGTAATTCTGATAATTTTGTTCAAAGGATATCACTATGAAGAACTGTGCTATGCTAGCAGCAGATACTGCCTTTCCTTCACCTCATCTCCTCTAAGCAGGCCATTTCTGTTTACAGGAAGACTTAAATAAATGCCCATGTAAAGATTGCAGCCCCCACTGACAGGACAAATAAAATCCCTCCAAGCTTAGCAGTGAGGAAAACTCAATCAACTGAGACACGGCTACATGTCACGTACTGGCTGTCTAATGTAGATCTGATTAACACACTCATACGTTGGAACCAAGTCCTGCGTGCAGGCTAATTCTTTGTTAAAAAAAAACCCTAAAAGTAAATGAGGGCAACAGGTCTCTTGCAATGCAAGTTCTGTTGTATAAGCTCTGAGTCCCAGTTCCAATGACTTTGTGCTGCTCTCTCCTTTTTCTCTCTCTCTTTTTTTTTTTTTTCTATGGGGCCTTTTGCCACTAGCGAAAACAGAAGTTGCAAAGCATGCATGTCTTGATATCTTAATAGGTTTTCTACTCTACTGGGACACCTTAGCATCTTGAAAGTTTTAAGTTGATATACAGTGTAACAGTAAAAAATTAATTATTATTAAGGGTTAACCAAGGACCTGAGTGGTAGAAAGCAATCCAGTTGTGTATAATTAGACAGTAGCTACCTTGTAATATTGAAGCTGTAAATAGCCCCAGCGGGGGCCCTGACAGAAGGCTGAGGTGTTTACAAGGCACAAGAGATGCTGCCTCAAAGTACATAATTCCTGTTGCCATAACTATTGCTGATATAATGGATGTGTTCATTAAAACCAGAGGATTATTTGTTTATCCATCTTTTTCTATCACAGGCACTTCCTCAGAGGAGGGGGGACAGCGTCCCTTCAATATAAATTTATAGTACATACCTCTTTTTTTGCTCAGTCAGAGGAACATTAAAGGATTGCTTTATTGATTGCTAACCAGAGGTCTGCTCCCCTCTGGGAAAACCCACTTCTCCGAACCACTTGCAAACAGCCCTGCCAAACCCAGAAGGGAAGGAAATGTGCACACATCCATTTTTAAGCTCCTGTTGGGTCTTGGGAGTGCTGGCACTTACTAAGTCTTTGTCTGCAAGGCACATGCTGCTTTCCCCGGCAGGGCCATTACGCAGCCTCCTTATGTGCTCAGGTGGGCTGGCTGAAAACTCAGCCTGGGCCTGTCTCACATCAGAAGGAAGGTAAGAAAGCTAGCTGAAGAGGAAGGAGTGGCAGAGATAAGCTGTCATGGACTGACCACAACCGCCATTCCCCATCCCCCTGTGTTGCTTCCAGGGAAGGGGTGAAGGAGCCAGGAATGAAGGACAGATGTTGAGCCTGGGTAAAGCGGTGGGGGGAGGAAGGGGTTTCAGTTTTTGTCTTTCTTTCTCACTTTCGAAACTTCTTTTTATTGGCAATAAATTAAATTCTTTTTCCCCAAGCTGAGTCTGTTTTGCCCCTGACAGTAGCTGGTGAATGATCTCCCTGTCTTTATCTCAACCCATACAAGCTTTTCCCTCTTATTGTTTCTCCCCTGTCCTGTTGAGGATGCGGAATAAGAGAGTGTCTGGGTGGGCACCTGGCAGCCAGCCAAGGTCAGCCCACCACAGCCCCACATCCGCTTGACCCCACAGTCGGCCCTGCAGCACTCAACATGTGGTTTCAGAGCTGCAGCTCCACTCCACAAATACAGTTCACTACATCTATGCACTACTCTTTGACTTCCAGCATGTGAGCATGTAGAGCAACATGAAGAGACTAGGACTACAACAGTAGCAGTATCAGGTAACTAATAATAACCAAGCAGATAGCATCTCTGCATGGGATCTTCATAGCTTGTTTCCAAATGGTGATACCACAAGTGGCTGGGGTAGGCTGCCAGTAAGATGACATCTTCACAGACTATGCAAAAGGATTCATCACAGCTCCATGCCCCTGGAAACAGACAAGGGACTGTTTTTACAGACTGGTATTTCTGGGTGATCTTTACATGTCAGCTAAACCTAATTTTTTCCCCCATTAATACTATCATCTGAGGTGTGAGGTCATGACTTGGGTTTAATACATATTGTGCATTTAGCTCTAGAAGATACTGCTCCAGGTGTCCTCAGACTGGTATTCTGCCATTGCTAGCACGCTGGAATGAATCACTTGCTAATTTTGAAGCAAATGTGAAGAATCAGCTTGGGTTCCAGAAGGTGGAGATCCAGTGTCAAGCTGCTGAGAGCAAGGATGCTTGCATGCGTATTGCAAGCATGATATGAATAGTAAGAAGTCAGAGTTTCCATGAACAACTGTATCTGAGAAAAGAATAATTTATTAAGAGAAACCAATTTTACCAGCATTACCCATAGTCTAGACATTTCTCTTATCAATGCTACTGTCCTCACCTATTGTGGCTCGTTATTTCAGATGTCAGACCTCCATCCTGTCTTTGGTGTGTACCTTTATCCCTCTATATCTTTATACACACACATATTTATCTTAGTCAAATTTTATCACGTCAAATTTCTGTCACATCTATACCAAAGCCCAGAATTAGAAAAAGTGTGCACAATTTTTGTTTTTTTCAGTCTGCCTACACTTCGTACAGTAAAACTTTTGTGCCTTGGATTCCTGACCAGCATAAGGTCAGACCAATGTCTCCAACATAGAGTGAATGCAACGGGTTTGGCACAAACACCTTGGTCACCACCTTGCGGGATAAACAACAGGTGTGTTATTGGAGGCTGCCAAAGTCTGGCAAGGTAAGAAGAAAGCTTCAGTGCAAAATGGACCAGTTTGGGATCTCTGAAGATCAACCTCAGCAGCCAAAACTCTGTTTTGCTCTCATAGGCCTGGGGTTGGGTTTTTTTGTTTGGTTTGTTTGTTTGTTTGTTTCTTTATGAGTTCTTTTTTGCCTCTTGATTTTTGCAGTTGCAGGCTACATTTTAGCAAAGGCTCAAAGCCTTTCAGTCTGCTTTGATGTCTCTGCCTGTGCTGTGGCTAACCTGCCACACTGGCTGCACAGCCCAGACTGACAAAACCCAAGCAAGNAATTGGAACTATTCTATTAAAAAAAAAAAAAAAAAAAAAAAAAAAAAAAAATCCCAAACATAAGTAGGTCCTGGCCAATTTTGCTGCTCACAAGAAAATATGTTCAAGAATCCTCTACTGTCACCAGTACCTAGTTGCTGAGGATGAGTCTGGAAGTCAAGGCTTGTAAACCCACTCACAGCTAACATTTTCGCCAAAGGTTTCCCCTCTCCAAGTGGTTCAAAGTCACAGTCAGTAACAGTCTCTTCAGACTTTACTGAGGCTCATGAGGGGAAAGCAGCTCTGTAAAGAGTTGAATAATAAGACAATAAGAAAATGTTTCGAAGGAAATCAGCACTGTGTTCTTAAACAGTATGGAAATGCTATTGCAAACCAGCTCCTAGCCAAGTGCAGCTTAAAGTATTGATTTAATGATTAAGCACTATCCACAGTATTGACATATGTCCCTGAATTAGGGCCTTAAAGTGTGCAGTTCTTCCAGAACAGCTCCCAGAGGAGAATGGCTCTTCTAATTAGCTACTTCTGCCATTTCTCCATAACTTCTTCATTTTTTATGATTGGAGTTTTATTTGCTTATGAAAGAAAATAACACATTCAGTAAGAAAGCAGGAAAATAAAAGAATTCAATAAGAAACCAGGAAACAGTGAATCAGTTCAGTCCTTTCTCACGAGATGTTTGATCCTGGGATTTGCTGAGCATTGACAGCACTTACAGAAGTCACCACGGAGGCCATCATATTACTTAACTCATCTTGTCATTAAAGCAAAGCATAAGCTCTTCTGGTTATTCATGTTTTCATACACCAACAAAATCCTGAAAGCATAAAATAGCAGCATCCTTATTTAAAAGGGTCTGGAGAGACTGGAGCATTTAGTATTCAGCAATGAATGCACAGGGCAGACACTTTTGGTACTAGCCAACTCACTTGCAGCACTTTTAAAAAGATGACAACACTAAGACACAAATTCTGAAGAAATGCACTACTGAGTACATTTGGACTGGGAAGTATGGAGTTTCAGCAGGTATGGCTCTTGCTAATTTTCAGAGAGGTTGTAGTTCTGCCACTGAACAGAAATTTGTCAATTTCAGCACCCCATTCCATTCCAAGAATAGATGAAAAATCTTGTGATAGCTTGATTACGTTTGTGCAAGTACAGTGACCAGAGAACAGTGTCACAAATCTGCTTATAAATAATCCTGCAATTCCACCCCATAAAAATATGTGAATACAATGTAGAGGTTACCTTTTTTGGTATTGATACAGTATTGCTACTTATAAATAAATAAACTTTGTGAGATTAGAAAGTACAGTGACCTCCATGTAACAGTGGGAAAGCAATTAGCTCAAGGTCACTTACAGATCAGACTTTCTCAGAAGGATAGTTTGGTCCTGCGCTGCTGATCAGGGCAATGAGATTTATATATCCATGTTTGTAGATAATATGGTATTTGTTTAACATATCTGTCTGGATAATATTTGCACTAAACAAGCAGGAAAGGAGGGTCAAAAGAACCAAATGTCAGCTATTTTACGTTTAAGTGTACATCAAAATGGAGAGTTTACAAATGTCAGCAACTTGTTTTTACGTTCCACTCCCTCAAAACATCTTGCCACTAAAAATTGGATGTGACAAGATATTAATCCATATTGTGATCTAATTATTGTTGGAATTATGGGAAAAATGTGAGATGTCTAAAATATTTAATTATCAGAAGTGTCTATTAAGCTTACTTTGCAGTGAACTTTCATAGGATTTTTAAACACTGGTGCCAGGTTTGAAATGCCTAAATAACCAGAAGACTGTGATTTTCTTTTTCTGGGATACGCATGGAGTCCACAAAAAACACCTGCTCTGGTTCTTACAACCCAGCCCAGGGCCTGGGCATGGTGTGCTCTTATTGCCATTGCATGGGCACAGGGAAAGGAGCTTTTTCCTTTGGGGAAAGGTGACCAGGTAGGTGGGCTGTGGTGCCTGACTCCACGGGAGGGCTGGGACCACCGTGCCGAGCGCTGTCCTCCTTGCCAGCCTGGCTGTGGTGGAAACAGCTCCTCATTCACATGGTGAAGTGTTTGGGAAAGTGTTTACACAGAGACTGGTAACAGCTGAAAAAACCTATTTTTATATTTTAAAGCTCATTGAACTATCTCACTTTATCTCACTAAACTATCTCTGTGACAGATTACCATTTCAGGCAGTGTTGTTAGGGGTATCTACACCATGATCAAAAGCCTGTAAGTACTTGTTTGCATGCCTTTCTACTAACACAGTTTGCTGTTGTGTATTTTCATATTAAGCTGTAACAAGGCAATATGGCAATTGGCCTGTTCATTTTACAAATCCAGGCACAAAGGAAGTGCTCATCTAGGAGAATCTCCAGAGGGTTTGCAAAAAAATATGTGCTGAGCTGACCTGTGCAAACAAAACTGACCTGTCACAGGCACGATCACTGGCACAACAAAGTCATCCATCATTACGGTCAAGTAACTCACTCTCCTACAATGTGGAAATGAAGGAGTTTTGCTCACCTTCTTTCTGGGCACCTACTAGCTTTAAACAAAGAATGTAAAATAGAACTAGAGAAAGATCAATATTTTTTTGGGGAAAAAAGAAGATATGTATTAGATATCACTTTCTTTCTGCTATTTGCAATTTTCAGTACTTTTTTTTAAGGTTAACTCATTAAACACTTTTCTGTCTCTGGCAAGACAATTCCATGAGAGCATCTGGGTGCTCGTTGCTGGTGCATGCCAGGTGCTCAGCGCTGGGCTGGCATCCAGTGGTTCCTCCTGGGCTGGAAGTGCCCCATGGGCCACCAGTTCAACAGCCCCAATCTTGAGGTTTACTTTGCTCTCTCATCTTGCTGATGGCAAAAATCATCATTACAAGTTTTGTTTTCGTTTGGGTTTTTTTTCATATTTTTTACATAGATTTCTAAAATTGTGGCAAATATTTTAAAACAGTGATGAATTGCTTATAACCAAATGATGTAACTTTCCACATTGTCTTTGATCACTTAATTAGGTCAAGTATATCACATTTCAGAGAACAAAATAATGGACCTTATTTGCATTTATATTAAAACTTTGACATTGTACAAGGCTCCAAATGAAGGGATCATGAGTGTCTCCATATTATTGGTGGAACAGTGTAACTAGCACCAAGGAAAGTAGGAATCAGACTCATTGTTTTGTATCTGACAGAGATACTGATGCTTGTGAGAAATTCTTACAAACACTACTGTGACAGTGATTATGGCTTTAATGATTGACTACAGCCAGTTTTCACAAGTGGAAATGACTACCAGAGCTGCAGGCAAAAGAAAACGTGGGGTTTGGGGGTCTCCTATGATTTTACCCTCATACCACTGATATAAATGGCAATCTTCTTCCAACAAGAGGTCATTAGGTCAAGCAAGTCATTAAGTTCCGAGTAGCTTAATTTAAGTCAACAGGACTGCATGGTTGTACGACCATATGAGAATATCATCAGGTCCCACAGGGTTGCAGACAAATTTTGCTCCTGTTTGAATTGGTGTAGAGTAAGAGTAGATTCTTGTCATTAGTGCAATTAATCCAAATACATACCATTATAATCTTCAGCAACATTCACCTATTCAGAAGCATGCTCTCTCTGTATTTTGTGCACATAACTTCCCTTGACGTTAACAGGAGGGGATAATAGACATGGAAATGTAAAGAGAGGTTAATACTCTTCCCTGTGACCTTCCCAGAGACATCATATTTTCTCAAGCTGACCTCTCATTGTGCTGAAAACGGCAAAGAAAAACCCTATGGTTTCTGTTGCTTTTTTGGTTCACTTCAGAGACTACAGACATCTGCCCTAAGCACATTCTGTTAATAATTATTTTGAATGTATTCTAAAAATCCACATCATTCCCAAAGAGGGGAAAAACACAAAAGAAACCCCAGTTGCTGAGGGAGGACAATGTGCAACATTATAAGCAGAGCTGGAGCTGCCTGCCGTGATTGCCACTTGGAGATAAAAATCATTCCTCACACTTTGAGACAAAAGTAAATGGCAGTTTGCAATGTTAAGAACCCCTGTGGAAATAAGATGAAATGAGACGAGGCTTCCAGACCTGTGAGAAAAATCAATCTGATGGAAAATTGACAAACTTGTTTAACGTGTCGGCACAAGATCCGAGAGTTGACCCGTAGAGACCTCCACTTAGGCATACCGTGAAGTTACTGTCAGTTCTCTTAATCTGTTCAATTACACAACTGGATCTCAAAGGGGACTTTTTGCCAAACATCACTTTAAATTAACTTTTCTCCTTTGCGTTTTAAACTTACAGTCCTTCCACCCCTCTTTGCAGCTACATGGGTAAATCATTAAAAAGCCCACTTGCTTATCCATGTAAATGCTATAGAGAGATCAGTTTAAAATTTTGATTGGAAAGAGAGAAGGTTTATGCAGTTAAAAAGAGAAAAATGCTCATCTCATTACATGTGGCCAAATTTATTTCCACTATAATTTCTCTGAGGCCTGTTGTTTTCCTGTTTTGGGGGATGAAGAAATGGTAGTAAAAAGCAACACACCATCATTTTTATTCCATTAGGAACATGAAACCATGCCCTTTTTCACAGTCACAGACCGCAAAGCGAAATAGAAAAGGATTTGAAACGGAAGAAATACTGATGTACTGAGCTGATCCTAAATGTCTGGGGTTTTTTCCTTAAGGAAGTAGAGCAGGAATAGGATAAGAAGGGAAGATGCTAAAGAATCCAAGGGAGGAAATAAATTTAACTTTGAAGATAGGTAAAGCAGGATTTAAGAGGGAGAGATGAACTCCAAATGGCTGGAAAAGAGAACTTCGGCTTTTCCTTGTTTGTTATTAAATGCAGATTTGAAACAAAAGATTCATTTTTCCCAAAATCTCTTTTATTTGAAGTCTGAAGTGAAGGACTGTGAAACTGAACAGAAAGAGCAGCAGGAATGTGGCCTATCAATTAAACTCAAGTGCCAAGACTTATTTAGATTGACAGGTGTTACAGTGCAAATGCCCAGCAGTATTATTTAATAGGTTCATTTTCAGCAAATGCTTAAGTATCAGCAGTAACATAGCTTTTTGTTAACCAGCAAACTCATAGTGAATGTCCCAGTAGCCACAATAGTCTGTCTGCTATTGATTTGGAGTAGGTGTGGATCATGTGATAGATCTTGCTGATGAATTCCTGGTCTTGCTGATTTTGGTGGAATTAGACTTTATAACAGGGGGGTTTTTTCTGTTTGTTTTATAGTTTGTTTTTTCTATTGAACAGATCAAAACCGAGAAACAAAAATTCATTTAACATAGTAAGAAATGAAAAATGGAATACCAAGATGAATGATAGTGAC
>VYZV01013757.1:0-10379 GCA_013401275.1 Pandion haliaetus | reverse complement strand
TAGTTGTAGATAGACAGTCTACAATCTCAACATAACTACTATTGTTTCCCTGCCATATTTGTGTCAGACATGTATGGTATGTGTTTACATAAACCTTTTATCAATTTTTCTTCATTTTTTTGTAATGTTTTCTATGCCTTTGTGCTATTGCTAGGGCTGATACAATGACATACCAATACAAGACATTGTTTGAAGAACTGATATATAAAACAAATTTAAATCAAAGACTACAAAGACTTAATCTACATTCACTTGAGCTAAATGGCAAGATTTTTTGTTGTTTTCTGTGAACTTTTGGTAAACCTCAGAGACTGTCAGACCAGTGATGAGGAATAACACTTGAAAAACAGAAATTTTATGCGTTTTCCAACTCTTAAAAGAGCAAAAGGTATTTCAGTTTGGAACAGAAGGCCAGGACCTGTGTTGGCATAACTCCAAGTATGCCATCTCCAAGTACCTGGCTCTATATACTTCAACTGAGATGACCAAGGACCCTGAATGTACTTGAGAATTTGGACAATGTATGGGTAATTTAACATTTCAGTAATTAGATCTTTGAAATTGCTTGTAATTTTACTTCTCTATCCTAGTTACAGTTTATTGTTCAATGATACCTACTGAGGGCAATATTTAAATGCCTAAAAAAGGCACCTGTATCTGGATTGCATTGAGAAGACTCTGAAGGCAGTGGGAGCACTGGCAATCATCAACTTTAAAATGTAAGCTTTATTAGAGGAATTTCTTTTCTGTAGGTACCTAAATATAAATTGAAAAACCTTTCTCTGACTTCCAAAATCCTTAAGACAAATACATAGTTACAAGAGAATGCATTCTATTCTATTTGAATCAATACTTTTCCAATGAAATCACACATTTTTAACTGGTGAACCATTTAAATAATACAGTCCTTTCTACAGCAGCTTCTAAATGTAATTGTGAAGAGGATTAGTAGTGGGTATAAAAGTTAGAAATTACACCAAACCATAGGAAGACATACAGAAATAAGTACTATAACTTCTGTCATTAAAATGGAGCAACAAAGAATCTAGCACTACTGTAATTAACACGGCAAATGTCCTTAATGTCCTTTAATATAGACATTAAAGTTTGCCAGTTTCTCTCAAATATCTTTTTAAAAAATGTGATAGAAAATACTATATTCTCTCCACAACATCAGTGACATCTGGGCTTGTAGCTTGAGAGCACAGGTCAAAATATGTAAATTATATAATTCTAGGTTTGGGGGTGGTGGTTTTTTTTCCCATTTCCTTTTTATTCCCCCGTGTGACAGTAATGATCATGAACAGAACAGAATTATTGAGACATGCCAACTATATGTGAATGGAGCATTCTTTAAGCAAACTCCAATGTTAGACATCTTTTTGATAGGCTGGAGAGGATGGATTTATGCAGCAAATGTGAAGATCTGAGTCTCAGAGGATCACAGTATATTCTTTTCTTTTCCAAGACATATAACTCATTAATAGACAAGAGAAAGGTACATGGGTCTAGACTAGAACTGGAGCGAATAGGACACAAATCATGAACAGTTTTGCAATAAATTATAAGTTGCAAGTTAACTGTTATGACTGAAGAGTAAAAAGCCAAAGTTTTTGGTAAGTCCCTCTGAACGTTTGGGAGAATTAAGTTAAACTCTCACTGTTACTAATGAGAGGAATAGGAATATATCTTTGATGTCCATGCTGTTTGGACAAAACTTTTTACTTTCCTCATTAATTTGTCAGGTAGCCATAGAAATACAAAATAGATTTAGTGGAGTTTTGTTTGTTTTTTTGTTTGGTTTTTTTTTACTAAGTAACTTCATTATGGCAACTCTTAAAAATGAAATATGCATAATCCTATTCCATTTACTCACAGGTGATAAAATGGCAATGTAAACACTGATGTCCTTCATGGAAAAATGTTTACTGCAGACAAGTAAAATATAAATAGGAGGGAAAAGTTACAGTGAGGACCATGTTGTTTCCATTTTGAAACATCATTTTAATGTCTGTATTTCAAGGTAAGGTCCATATTAAATATTGATGAGATTTGCTTCTACTCATCAAGTAGTGATATGCTATTCATTGTTTCTGAAAGTTACGGTTTCCTCACACAGGCAAACCAGAATGCACAATAGTTGCCAAATGCTTGGTATAATTCTTCTTAATTAAACTCCATTTTACCAGAAGTTGAAAACGAGGTTCGTTTCCAATGCCCCTCAGAGTGTTGTACTTGAAAAACTACCTAACCAACTTGTCTAGGCAATATGGACTCTGATTTCAAGTTTTTTTGTAACTAGCTATGTAGATTTCCTTTTATTGGAAATCTTGTTTTTCGGAAGGTTTCGGATCTCCATCTAGATGTTTTAAATAAATAGGCTGTACCATAACATGTATAATAATTAGGTTTATTCTAAACAAGAACAAAAGTTCTCAAGGAGTAATTTTTGTCTTTTACTTTGCGGCATGAGTAGAAATTAAGCAACATGATGAATTTTGTATTTCTAGATAGAAAAATGCTGAAAACACCAAAAAGCAGAGAGAAAAAGTATTTACAAATCCCTTCTGCATCTGTTGACATCAATGGGGAATTTGGCCATTTACCACAAATGGAAGTAAAACGGCACTCAAAGATGGCAATTCTAAGGACCATCTGTGAAAGGTTTCTGGATTGTTCTATCTAGTATGGAAATTTTAATGGTAATAGTTTCATTTGTTTTTAGCTGATAGTTCTCTTATAATTGCTTTTACACAGAACTCTGTTAAAACAATGTTAATGGGAAAGTGGAAACAAACACAGTTAGAAGAAAATCAAGAAGGGATAAAGATAACAATTTCAGTTGAGGCTCCCGCAATGGTTTTAATCCAGCCTGGTTTTACTGTGGTATTTGAGCACATCAGAAATCACCAACGATACACATTATCACCAGCTTTAGAGGTACAAGAGAGAGCAATTTATGCTTTAGTATCTGTGGCTAATGAGGCAAAATTATAGATATTGTGTGAGTTGTAGTTAGATTTTCTTTGATTTATATCTTAAAGTTGTTTTAATATACCTTTTGCACCTTTTTTTTGTGGTTAGCATAACAGAATGTGTGTTATAAAATGAAAGTGTACCTGTTACAGGATGAAAACTGATAATTGGGTTTTATTGTGCTTTAAAGGCATGGAAGCATCTATACCAGTGTGAACACAAATGCATTGACTCTCCTGACTGCTGCTGAAATACAGCAGCGGTGAGGATATGGTCCAAGTATACTAGGACTTATTCTGAACCATGGCTTCTTGATAGCAAGTTTAAGTATGAAAATGTACTATTTTACAGATAACACCACTGTAGAGGCAGGTTCATCATATTAAAATTACTCTCTGCATTAAAATCTAAGGGGATTGCTTCCTATTGGAGTGAGTATGGGGTTTTTATGATGTGTGTCCAAACGTGCGAATCATCCTGCATCTGTGGAAGTGAAAAATGCAGGACTATTGCTGTACAGTTCCACAGATGGATTGGCTGTTCTTTCTGCCCAGGAAAAGATAGTTCAGCAGCTCAGCTGCTGCTCTAGGAGGGCAGAGTACTTTTCCTTCTGTGTGTTTAGAGTTTGGAGTCTAACCCTAGAGTAATATGCTGAATATCCATTTTGTCTCTTACTGCACAATAAAAACGAAATGACCGAAAATGTGTTTGTCTGACACAATATTGATGACTGGATAATCCATATCAAAGCAACATTCAGAAGAATATGTTACCTGAATTATACGTGCTGGGTGAAATTGCTATTCAGACAAACATTTCCAGCTTTACAGATCATTATATTTGCAATTACCTCATTTTGCCTTCTCTCACCTCATAAAGATACCTCTATAAACTGGTATAATGGTCATTAATCATTCCGTTTCTCTCAAGTGCTGTAGAGTTTTAGCCTTGTATTTGATCTCACCAGCAAGTAACTGGCCAAACAAATTAAAATGAGGTAAGTAGTGAAATTACTGTATTCTGGGAGTGCCATGAAATAGCTGCTGTACAGTCTCAGCTGTCTTTTTTGAAAGTTAACATAGTGCATCTTGTGCAAAAAGAAATATGTATTCAAAAAGGTGTAATACACTGAATATATCTAGAATAACTTGTAGTGTTATGCTTAGATGATAACCTAAGTAACTCTGTTTTGTTATAAACTGGTATTAAATGGGAGTTGTGCAGATAATGTCCCTGAAGCTAGAGTGGTAATGAAGAACCACTTCACTGTAATTTTATTTTTTATACCAAATGGCTTTTTTTATTTGTTTAGAATTTGGCAAGAGAAAATATTGTACTTCATAAATTCATTGTGTTGTTTCTGAAACATAGTTTTGCAGTGGAGAGGGAGGAAGAATTTTTAAAGCACTACCTGATTTCTGTACGGGACACATGAAAGAGCAGTATCATATTGTGCATTGGGTTTGGAGCTGTTGTTACCCAGGAAAGAGGTTTTTCTGGAAGGCTCAGCTCCCACGTGAGCCTTGGCTGGAGTGGACTCTCCTGCCCCTCTGCTCCTGCAACTGGTGTGGGGAACTCGGCAGGTAATTCTGCACTTTGGTGGAAACACTGTGAATTCACTCACTGTTAAGTGTCATCTGCAAAAATTGCTGATGCTTGATGTGACCTCTAGAGAAAGCAGCTTTCCAGAGGGGAGAGGAAGTTCAGGGACTTGAGAGAACTTGCCAACAGGAAAGAGCTTGGGGTGAAGAAACGAATGTCTCTAGTCCTTCGATTTACAGCTACTGTGACACTTGCTAAAATCTTTGAGAAAAGTCTCTGGTTCCGCATAAAAATTATTCCTGTCAAGATGAACAATTTTATTAGGACTTTAGGTCCAGAATAAATCACATAAATATGATAAAAATAGCGACATGTATATATCTCCATTTTCAGCAGAGATGTGCCACTATTGTAAAGCAGAAGTAGGAGAGATCTGTGTTTATCCTTATTCAGGGAACAAGTTAAACATTTGCACTTATTTAAGTGCCTCCCAAGTCAGGGATATATTTCTTGTGCTGTCTCGAATAAGGATGACTTTTTGTTTTAGCACCATGATGACAAAGCTAACCAACCTGATTGTCTGCCGTGGTTTCCTCTAACCTCCCAAGACCATCAGACTAGAAGAGCCCTAGTAATATTTGACCATCATACTGCCTTTGTAAAGACTACTAGGAGAGTCATCTTCTGTCATCCAGGATGATGGCTATTCTAAGGTGATTTTAAAAATGTCTCAGTGCACAACTTTGCTCTTCATTGTGTGTTCTATTACCTGAAGTTTTGTCTGGTTTATTATTCTGTAATTTATTTAACAGATAATTTCCAAAATGATCTAATCCCTAGACAGAGAATTGTATATGAAAATATTTTTTTTTTCTTTCATACCTGTAGCTGGATGTCCAGGGAATTTTTGGTACAGATAAACATAACACTTTTACCTTTCTCATACCAAATGTTTTAGAGACTGACTGTGGCAGAGTGGTTGTTATTTGCATGACAAGAAGCCTCTAGTAAAAGACTCTTGGGGTAACACTAATAATCAGTAGATATTTTGAAAAAATATTCCCTGTAGCATGTATTCAGCTTTGCAGTGTTTACCTCTAAATACAGATGTTTATGCAGGAAAGGAAACTGCTAAATTATTTCTTTCATACCAATGTTGTCAAAAATCATTTCCCAGTTTGACTGAGATTGTGGGAGTTGAGAGCAGAAAAGAAGCAAAAATTCTTTTCTGTTCTAATTCAGAGGTCAGTAGAGTTAAGATACCATTAAATTTGGGGCATGTATTTTAATGAATTCCAAAAATACAGCAGTTGAATAAAAATAATGGGAATACAGAGATCTTATTTTGTATTTCCTTTGAATTAGAGTGTTACTTCTTGTGGCCAAGCAGTTACAGCAAACAGGCAAGCTGAAAGAGAGTGAGTTTTACTGAGATACATCTTTTGTGAAGAAGAAATATTTCTAAATGAAGGATAATTGTTTCAAAGATACACTGTATAAAGTTGTGTTTATGAAATTAAACTTTCCCTTCATTTTAATGTCTCTGCATTTGTTTGTGCTTCGCAGAAAACCAGTAAGCAGGTTTGGGAATGCTAGGGGTGAAAGCCTATCTGTAGCTTGTTCTTCCAAGCAGTTTGTAAATTAATGCTAAGAAATCATAAAATAGAAGTAAATGAGCATGATAAATAGAATCCTATTTATCAAATGATATTTCCTTTGGCTCATATGACTAGAACATATCTTCAAATATTGAGAGAAGAAAACGTGCACACGTTGACTATCTTTTTTTATTTCTTTGCTATTCTTTTTATTATGTTTGATTTATTATACAGAAGCATTTTCCATGTATAAAGAATAGGAAATCCTGTTGGGAGAGGGTAATTGGATCAAGCAAAATTGTGAAAATAGTTTGTATATTGCCCTCATGAAAATGCTCTTTGTGAGCGGGTGGCACACTCAGCTACTCCACAAAGAACCCAAAGTAGAGTAACCTTATTGACATCCATATTGGCTATTTCTCTGGTGCAGATGAGTATAGCTCCATGTGCTGTGTTAATAAAACTTTATCGGTTCAGGTCAGCCAAGGATATGAATTTATTGTGGAAACATTGATGTCATCATTTATAGATTTTGTATGTAATGCTGAAGGTCGTACTGTTTAAATGAAGTTTTTGGCATCAAGGATATTAAGGAAAGCTCTTTATGAACAATGTCATTTCACAATAACGGCATTTAACTGTTTGTGGACTGGTAAGATGAATAAGTAAAAGGCACAGTAATTCGTTTTTACAGTTACATTAAGGTTGTAATGAGAAGTATTGATTTTTCTCTTAATACTAATGTGTTTAATGACCTTTCTAATGACATCTGTCACTACTGTTTCTTCTCAAATTCTACTGGCATTTTCCCTTCAGTAAAGAATTTTAATTACTTGTTGTATTGTTAGAATGAGAAGTAATATTCTTTTTAAAGTAGTATGGGGGCTTGAAGACTTATTGTGTTAAAAAAATAAAAAAGTAAAAGTTTTAGAGGCTGTCTGCTTTTTGGTCTTCAGAAAAATTTTAGAAGCTGTCTGCTTTTTAGTCTTCAGAAAGTAGTTCCTTGAGCGCTATGTGTGAAATTAGTTTTCCATTGTCAGTTGTTGCTAGTTGATAATTAAGTAGAGTTTGTGGAATTTGAATCGGAAGGGTTTACTAAGATAGTTTCTGATAGTGTCTCTGAAGACTTTTGTTTTCCTTCAACATTTAATGAAGGAAGGATATATGAATTAAGTAAGATGTTGATGTACCATAAAACACTAAAAATGTATACCTGTAGTTCAAAAAAGGTTTAATTGTTTCTCTGTGGTGACTTTCCTTTCAGAAGTAAAGTAGGGCTTGTCTTGAAAAACTTTGTTTTCTACTGCTTATCTTCTATTGCTTTAGATGGTCTAAAATTTGGCTATTAAACACCAGCCATTTAAATTTAGAGTGGTCATCACCAAGCAGCAAAGCTTTTAGTTTGCTTGTAGAATCATTATTGATTAGGAGTAAGAGTCAAAGAAAGTGGCTCCAACACTGCTAAATGGTTTGCTCTCACTTGCAAACACTTAATTTTGTCCTCTAGTGTCAAGGGACAAGTGATCACAAGTGATTTGCAGGACGTGAGTAGTTTCATAAGCTGCTCATTCTTGATCAGTTAACAAAGATTATACATGGTATTTTTGATCTGCATTACAGGTAGCAACGTTGCCTAGTTGATCTGGTCTAATGCTGGTGCAAAAGAGAAATACTCACCTACTTCTGGGTACTCCAGGCAGGCATGCTGTGATGTCATGCTCAGATCTACCACCCTGAAAGGCGGTACTTCAGGGTTGCCATAACAACATCACCCAGTCATTGTCTGACACTACAACATTATTGCAGGAGCTTTGAAGGAGTATAAACCAAAATACAGTCACCATACATTTTGACTGCTTTGCTGGTTAAGAATGTCTATGCTGTGTACTGAGACAATGCAGCTACAGCATATTTTCTCTGTACATGTGTGATTGGAACAACCACATTTTCCTGAAACTCTTTGACATATCTATATGATATTTTAAAGTAGCACATTAGAGTGTATGTGGGAAAACCCAATATGCATTAGTGTAAAGTTACTCGTATTTACTTAATTTTTACATTAAAAATGAGTAAGGATAAAGATTCAGAAAAGCTGAGCATGTACCATGGTATAGTATATAGAAAAAGTTTCATCTGAGTAGTCCTTTGCATATAGCATGAACAGATCAGAATCAGGTTTTCTCTCCTTACTGTATAGCACGTTTTGTAAAAATCCAAACCAGTAGCTTGAAATTCTTGTTTTAACAACTAAAATGCACGTGCAATCTGAGTTAAAACAGGATATTTAATTAACTGGACCAGAGATTGTGGTACACAAAATAAAATAAGCCAGCTTGCTTTAAACAGATTTCATAGACCATCTGAAATAGAGGAAGCAAGCTTGCCAATAGCAGGAGCTAATGCTTCAATACCTTTCATTTTGTACTCTGAAAAGGAAACCTCTTCTTAAGCTCATTCATTTTCCAGAGGGAATATCGAATGCTGTGGCATATTGTCAGAGCTGCTTTATTGTCACCATTTACAAAGGTCACCTGAATTAATTGACTTCTTACCGTACATATTGTTAAGCTACCCGTTTCCTGACGTTTATGGAAAGGCGGCAGGCTTACAGCCATTGGCTATCTGTTGATGGTTGTTTCACAACGTTTGTTTCTCAAAGCACAGTAACTCTAAAATTACAAGCAAATAATTGCATTGCTGCAAAGGAACAGATTCTTTATGATGTTCTCCAAGGTAGACTGGAGTGAGGGGGTGGGGGGAGAAAAGGGGGTAATCTAAATACTGAGCTGTTTTTAATACAGAAATAGTACTCTAAAAAGCAAACAAGAACATGCAGGAAGATGCAGGTTGGATTTTTTCACTTTGAGGCATGCATTAGATAGCTAACCTGTCTTTTCATGGTGTAAAGTAAAATCTCTCCCTGGCTTTCACTGATGCATGAATCACAGATCCATGCTGGTGGACTTTACTGAATGTATTTTCATCTGAAGGGATACTGGGGTACTCTTATACTGCGTGAAAGAAATTACATACACATGCATAAACACATTAGGCGATGGTTATGCTAGCATGAAATTTTATGTTGATTAAATTGGTGAAATAGAAAATGACTGTCTTTTTTCTAGCCCCCTGCATTTCCTGCCCCCTCCATTCCCCTGTGTTGGGTTCTTCCCTTTCTGAACAGCAGTGCTGGGCAAAAACTCCAACTAGACATGTGAAAACAAAGACATGGAAAGCAAAGACAAACAGTTCTGAGCCTTCCTGTGCTAAAACGGGCAAAGCTTTTATAGTGATGGATTGGAACAGTCTCCTTACATGAAAATATACTTTAGAGGCACCCTGCTGTGATCATGTTAATTACCAAAGAAGATTAGAACTCTTCTGCTTAATGCGATCCTTTTTACCTAACACGTCCCTTCCAGCTGCATCAGTAATCAGACATTCACACTGTCCCTTCTGACTGGAAAGGGGATGTTTTTAAGCGAAGTCATTTGCCACAATCCTTAAGGTGTAGCCTGGCAGAAATTCAATAACTGTTTGCGATATGCTCATTCAGACTCACTGCTCAGTGGTTTTTAGGTCCTGACATAAACAGCATTTCCCTTAATCCTAGCACTGGAGAGAAGAAAGGAGACTGTCCTGTGTCTTGTTTTATTGGTTTCAAAACACAGAGCAACTGTGTAATTTGATTTTGCATCTGAAACACCAGGGGAAACATTCTCCCTTTCTAATTTTTTACCCTTTGATGTTCTTCCAAGCTAAAAAATGCACAAATCTGATACTCTTGCAAGCATATTTAGATTATCTCTGGCACAAAAAGCAAATTGCATTTGCATTTCCATTCAGAAAGTAAAATGTGAAAATACACTAATAAAATAACTTTGCGAAAAGAGGGAAGGGGAAAGAGTTTACGTGGTAAGATAGAAGTCAGGATAAAATTGAAAATAAAGAGGAACTTACCCTATAATAAGAGTAGTTTCAGATCTGGAGGAGTTCTTGCATCTTGGTAATTTGGATTCCTTAGTTCAGGTAGCCACATACTTGTATTAAAAGCCAGAGTCTGAATAGATGTGCATAGATGTATGTGCGTGTGTCTGCGAGTCGGCGCGCGCGCGCGTGTCTAACGGTATATAATGCAAAGATGTATCTATTGATATCCTACAACATGAGAGACTCTCTGTGCTGCCAGCTGAGATCCCTTACGTTTGCCAGAGCGCTGTTGCTGCCTGGCTGGCTGAGGCTCGCAATCCAGCGGGGAGG
>VYZV01013743.1:0-13611 GCA_013401275.1 Pandion haliaetus | reverse complement strand
ATTCTTCCAAAGCATTTCTTTGATTAAACTTAGACTTTTTTTTTTTTAAATAAAGATGAAAAATACTAAGGAACTCAAGGCACAGTTATGTTTTGGAGAGTCCAGGATCTTTCTACTTGCTTCTCTGAGGCACAAATGTAACTATAAAGAGTCTAACCTCTTGGCAGGATCTCGTCTTTCATGCTCATAATATGTGTAGGGCCATCTTTTCATGAGGCCTGACACATGATTTTTAAAACTGAAAGCATCCCAGCTATGGTGAGCATTAGCAGCACCTTGGAGCAACTCAACCCATAGCAGCAGCCACCGCACAAGGGAGCCTGCTGCTCTGTAAATTTTTGCTGCTCTCTTTGTTAATAGATTCTGGGCTGTACCTCAGCTGCTGCTTTCATGAAAAGTAAATATGCAAATGTGGGGTTTGTCTCGCTGATAGTGCCTAGTATTATATAAAAAGCATTGAGAAAAGTAATAACTTTAAGTTGACATTCGTTTGAAAGAGAATAAAGATTATATGGGTGTGTAGTCCAGAAAACACTGCATTTATTGCTGGGCAAGAGACAAAGGAGGAGGCTTAAGCAGTTCAGATGTAGTGGTTTTCATTAAAATCTTTACTTTCTGCATTACCAGGTAATTAATGGTGCTGTGCAACTCTCCATACCAACTATAATTTGGTAATAATAATTTGGCACAGAGTTAAACTCTTCAGTTTCAATGGCAGCACTATAAAACGAGGCAATGATAAGTTTAATGTGCGAAACCAGTAAACTGTCAGGTGTTAAATTAAACAGCGTAACTCTCTGACTGATGGGAATCTTAACTTTTTAGTGGTGTATATAAAACAGTATACAACTTGGTGTAATTTTTCCATATATACCAATTTCAGTGTAAGTTCAGCAGCTATGGCCTGGGAAATGCAGGGGTTAGAGACTGGTGGTGTTATCCTCTGTGGTGCCTCCAATGCAGAGTTCAAGGCATGACACATTAATGTCGAAATTCAATGATTTGATCATGCCAGTATTGAAAGACTGGGCTGTTAAGAATCTTGCTTGCTAATGTGTCACAGTCATCATGTACCGGGACAAGGTTCTCAATCAGTCACAAACTTGCTCATTTTCTGGAGTACTAGTAGCTTATTTAAAAGCTGTGCTTTAATAACAAGACAATTTTAAAACATGCATATATATAGATTTGCTTTTTTCTGTCTGCTTTGATTCAGCTGTTCCTAATAGAACAATCAGTTTTAAGTTCGAGTTTATTAGTGATAACAGCTAATGCCTTACATGCTTTCCCTCCATGAATAACCATATTGCAACTATATAAATAACTACATTGCTTTGATGTCTAGATATGGTTGTGTCTTGTAATGAATTCATTTTCCACTAAGAAAACCAATTTTAGAAAACAATAGTTTTACTTACCTGTCTTTCTTCAAAGGAACTTAATTTCACAGTAATTCATTTATGTAACCACACTTACTTATTGTTAATGTTACTAGAGTAAATCTTTCTAAAATAATTGGATAACTTCAAGTGTTGCTAATGATATTAACTATTTTACTTTCAAAATTTCTCATTTAGGCAGTACTTCAAATGAGCATGCTAACAATATTTTCATGTTTTCTGGTTTGGGTTTTAATTTTTATTCTCTTTTGTTAGGTGTTAGATCTAAAAAGTGTCTGCTATGACCAGCTGGCTTTTGCCTAACTACTATGTACTCTTTCTCCTTATTTTTGTAGAGTTTTGAAACATTCATGCTGTAACGGTGCAAAAGATATTTGTGGGTACTTATTTTTTCTGCTATGAATTGTATTAATCACTGCTGGTGGAGCAAATTACAGTATGTAAATTGAGGCTTATGCCTCTTTGTTTAGGATCAAAGCTTAACTTTTAAGTTTTAACTTATATTTCAGGAAGACCTGTTTATGATGATTTTTATTTATACAGGGTAGGTATGAGAGCAATGTGTGAGCTGGGAAATGGCCCCAGTTTCTCATTAAACCCAGTTCCTGAGGTGAAGTAGTTCCATAAAAGTTTTAGTGTTGAGCTGAAATTCCAAGCAGAAGCGATTGCCAGCATCTTATCAGAATCTAGTAAACATGCTATGGGATAGATACATAAGGTAGACTTAAAATATGACCCGACTCCGTCACTGACTGCTTCTCAACCAGAAAACTAACAGGCAAGAACTGACACTTGATATTGCTTGGCAGAGGTGTGATGGCAGTGTCAAATTAGATACCACCGTCAGGAAAAAGAGCAATACTGCAGGAACCAAGCACTCTTGTTATGCATTGTCACAACAGCAGGACTGAAAGCTGACTTGTCTGGTGCTAGTACTGGTGGGATCTCTAACCCTGAGGTTTAGAAACCCTAGAGTAAACTACATATAATTTTTCAGTCTCCAGATATATTCTCCCATGTATCTCTGGGTGTGTTAAAAGCTATTAGATTAAGCCTGTTAGGTGTTTTGTAGAAAAGACACTGAAAGATTTAGTAACTAGTGTTTACAAATGGTAATTTATGTGCCTCATTTGTATTGCAGCATGTTGCTATAGAATATGGCAGGCCTTTGCCAGGAGGAGGAAATTTGCGTTCTCCTGAGCATGGGGACAAGTCCACTTTCTTCTGTGTTGGAGAGCTAATTGCCACCAGCAGATGGGAGAACAAATTAAAGGAAGGGTAATGAATAAAGCTTGGGCCCTATTTTGCCCCAGTTCCTTTTGTTTGGTTTGGTTTTTTGATATAGTGACACCCCCCACCAACAAAAAGTACCTGACTGGGAACAGTTAATACAGCTCTTTGATGGAGAAAAGGTTCTCGTTGCTGTACTGGTTGCTGAAGCTTTTCTTCATTCTCTTCACCCTTTACAGCTGCATTACTAAGTACTTCTTATCTTGACTGAAAGTTTTATTTAGTTATTTCAAGTGAACTTTTTTTACCAAGTCAGAGACAAGAAAAAAAAAATCAATTCTTTTCATTCTTAGAAGGTAGCTGCTTAAAAAGAAATCAGTATCAGTGTCTGTGAATGAGCTGTTGGCCAATTGGCAATGTAATAGCCTAGTTTTGGAGAAAACAGAAAAAATACAATATAGAAATAAGTGATATTGAGGAAGAAGAGTTAGGTTTAGGGTAAGGAAAATTGGTTTGAAAGCTGAGCTACTAGTCTGATGGTTTTTCCTATCATAATATGTCTTAAAAATCTCAGTCTTGGCTATAACCAGTGACTTGTCTTTTAGATTTTTCATCTGCATGGATTTTGATGAATTTTCAAAATCCTGTTTGTAATTAACCTTTCTTTTCCATGTGCTTCACCTGTTAGGAATACCACCAAGTTATCCAAAACCTGTTAATATTAGTTTTTACTATTAGTCTTAGGAAAAAATATTATACTAATTGTGCTATGTCAAATTCTCTAGCACTTTTTCAGGCGAAGTATCAGTTTAAAAATGAACAAACAAGATTCTAACATGGAATGATGACGAGTTTTAAAGTAAGGAAAGATAAATTCCTGGGGAGCATCTTTCCCTTTTCTTTGCCATTGACTCAAGGAAATTGAAGCTGACTTTGACTTTTCTGTGTGTATATGATTTACATAATGTTTTAATTCCCCCTGCACCCCTGGTCCCTCTCTGAATTCTGTGCCTGCATCAGTTGGCTTGGGGAAAACCAAGGGTGATCAGAGCATTAGGGTCTGCTTTAATTCAACTGAGTAGTATTAAAAAAATACATGCAGCCAGCATAGCTTGTATTGGTTTTAGCTTTTCTGAAAACAAATGTCTGCTGCTGTATTTTGTCTGTCTAGTAATTATACTCGTTTAGAGGTTTTTATGCAGTAAAATCTATCAAATACTGTATTCCAGAGGATCAGTGGTAAAATCCTTGCTCTGTTAGAGTTGATGCAGATCGTGTGACTTCAGGAGGATTAGCATTCAAAGACTCCCAGTTGAATGAACACATTTCCTTCAAGAAATGGATGGAAGATGAGACAGCATAATTACTGTGGGATGGATTCAACTGGGCAGACATTTGCAAATCTTCTTCATTTGGCTTATTACCAGAAGAAAGACCACTGCTATACTGTCATCTGGCAGTTCAGTAGGTTTTTTTGCCTCTGCATGTCTACATTTTCAATCAAGCACAAGTCATAAATGTACATCATACAGTGCGGCTTTGTATTGGTAATGTCAGGAGAGAATGTCATAAAAAACCTTAGGCTTGCAGAGACAGCAGTGGTGGACCTATTTGCAGGGTTCCATGACTACAGCAGACCTGTAGTTGTACGTTGTCATGCAGGATAAAATTATAATCTTTCTTTCTTGTTTTTCCTGTAAATTTACAGGATATATGTATGATTTTTTTCCTCTGCTCTATTTCTGCAAATCTGGAAGGTGCATTTTATAAAAATGAAATTTAAAATGAACCTCAGGTAGTTGATGGGTTAATTCTAGGAGTTTTGTTGCATATTTTATGGAATTTGGAGTTTGAGAATGATTATTCATCAGTCCTCTTTAGAGAAGAGGAGACAGTTTAACATGGAAGAGAAATGCAACCTAAAAGTTTTCGTTGGTTTTTTTTTTAATTAAGCTTGATGCATTTGCAATTGATTTACCTCTGATAAGAATTGCCTTGATATCATATCTTAATGTCATCTCTGAAATTTAAAAAACCAACCAACCAAACAAAAAACTGGCTAGTGAAAAAAGCTGCTGTGGAGTATCAAAAGAGATGCTTAGCATAAGTGCTTAGTTTACCTGGTTAGAATAAGCCCTGGACTCCAACATCTTTCTTGCTGAGTTTCAGCACGTGGCCAAGCTGAAATAGTATTCAGGTTTTAGTTCAGGCTCACAGTATTTGTTTCTAGTGGTTTCTTTCTCTGAGAAGTTAATGTTTGCTTTGAGAGAAGCAACTAGCATGTGGTGAACGAAAGTGAAGATGTCTCAACTGCAGGATTCAGCACTGGAGAAATGAGACTTTGTGCAGAGACCTTAATTTTTGTAAACAATGTTTTGTACCATTGGCTCTCTTTTTTATCTGCAGCCAGTTAGATCCATGTCCACAGATCAATAATTAAATATCTCTGTTTAGTCTTTTAAATCCAGTTTGGGCTGTTTTTCAAAGAACATGGCTCCTTTGTCTGACATCTGGATACTTAGTTTATCAGAGCTTTGATTTGGTCATGTAAATTGAGTGTCTCTGGTTTGGAGCTGCTTTTTGATGGATAAATACATCCTTGCAAATGGGACTACAGATCTGTGGCTTGAGTGCTGTGCTGAGTTTATTTACTTGTTGTTGTTGGTTGTTTTTGTTGTGGCTTTTGTCTTTTGTGGGTGTAAGGAGGAAATATGAGGAAAGCAGTGGAGGGCAGACAGCTAAGGAAGTGGTACAGAGATATAAAATGTGTGTCCTAAGGTGTTAATAGCTATTATGTGGATCTGCAGCATACAAGTCAGTAAATGCGTTTCTGCTACCTACACAGAGTAATTACACTACTGTTTATGATAGATAGTTTAGTTTCTGCCACTGTTTCCGTTATTAATTTCTGTTTTCAGGGATTTATAATACAGGCTGAGTCTGTATCTGGGTAATTTTATTAAAGCACTTTTCAACAAGCTCTTTGGCTGAGCAAGCATGGAAAGAATATTAAATAAAAAGAAAACTCTGAACCCAGGGAACCTAATGTTCTGATATGTGATGTTAAGCTATCTCATCACTGATACATTGTATAATTTCTCTTTTGCCACTTATTGCATGTCAATGATTTTTCAGCATCAGTAGCTTCAAAACCAAGTGTTTTAACCATTGCAATATTAGCCTGAAAATCACAAGATCTTAAATAATGAGTTTTGACATTCTTTTTTTTTTTTTTTTTTAAATTACATTCCCTAAGCTAATGCTTTTTTTGGGTTGGTTTTTTTTTTTTTTTTTTTTTTTTCCCCATTCCTTAACCACCACGAAAGCTCAGTACATATCTTTTTTAATCAATACATACTGATTGTAGGTGTACATACCATGAAGCATAAGTAGCCTTATCTGGTTATTACTGGCACTTCAGTTCACAAATTGGCTGCATCTAGGTCCTGAGAAGGAATGGGGAGGGAAATACTTTCACTGCACTCCACAGGAGTGACTTACAGTGCATTAGTGTAAACTCTGGTATCCTAACAGCATATAGTCATCAGCAGTGTCCTGCTGAGACAGTTTCTCCACATGCCTGCCCCGCTCCCCTCCGCACGCTGTCAGTAGTTAACTGATACAGAGCATCCTTCAGCTCCACTGCTCTGCTCAGTTTCAAGGACTTGTCAGAAACCTGACTGTTGGATTTTGGAGCTAGCTTGCTGTTGGCTCTCCAGCTGCCTTCCCTTCCAATTTGAAGGGATGTCTGGCAGTAGGAAGTAGCTGAATAGACCCCATGTTGCAGCATGAGTTTTGTCTCTCTTAGCTGGAGCGTTGGGTGCCTTAGCCATGACTGAGCACCACATTGCTCAGAAAATGTTAAAATACAGCTCCTGTGTGACTGTCAAAATCTTGGTACTGGTGTCTCAGTATTTACAAAGGTTATTTAGAATATCAGGTGTAGAAGTAAACTAACCAGACAATTTATTTAATGAATGAATAGTTTTTCCAAGATGATAGCTGGATAGTGATGTCCTCAGTTTTCATGTCTGAGTTTAGGCATAATCCCGGGATATGATGGGTTGTGGGGGGGGAGGCAGGGTGATCTGAGAAAATCCTAGCAGGATTGGTGGAGTGTTTTTGGCCTTTTGCATCTTCATCCATGTTCATATGTGATATAATCTATGATGACGAATCTGAATTATTTCATAATCCTCATCAGCACGGTATCTGTGAGCTGCTTATAATGCCTCCTAAAGACTTTTTTTATTCTCTAAATAAGCATAAAATCTGGGAATTTGGCTTTGATTTCAGTATAATTTGAATGAAGTTGCCTAGTGCAAAGCGAGAAGATTGTTATGAATATGTATGCAGTGCTGCTAGCCTTTTTTTATTGTATTGATGCCTGAGGAGATAAAATGGGTGAGGTCCAGACTTCTGGTCTTATGCATCAGGTCTTGATGAAGGATGTTTGATAACTTATTTTTGAGGTTTTTAATTGTTGGCTGTTTTCTTTTTAAAATAATTATTTAAGAAAGCGAGAGCTCCCTAGTGATCTCTGATTTTACTAGTATACAGCTCAGTAGTATTTTTCTTCTTCCAGTTTGGGGTTTAGTGAATTAAGTATTCCAGCTTTCTAAACAAAGGAAACTTAAACTTTCTATTTCATTTTTTTTATTTCAAGAATTCCTAGTTAAAAAAAGTCAACAAAGGCACTGATACATCTGAATTTCACTGCCTTCTGCTCCTCCTACCCCAATATATGAATTATATTTGAAGTAAAGTTAGTTAGCTTATGTTGTGCGTTTTACAGTCTTCAGCAGTGTTTAGTGTATTTTTGTGGCAGATATTACAGCTGACATGAGTTTACATTATTCCATTGTCAGGCTATACTTGACAAACACCTTTTTTACAATAAATAAATAAATGTAATATATATATTGTCTTATGTATTCCTCCATAAAGTTCAACTACATTCTGTAGCTATTAAACATAGATTCTGACAATGAAATGCAGCATTTTGATGGGTTTTGTTATTTAGTTTAGTTTTTCCCAGCAGCTTCAGGTAATCAATTAAAAAAAACCCAAACTATTTATTGTCTCTGTCAAATGGAAAATGAAATAAATACAATCAAAATAATTTTTGAGTCTGAAAGTAGACAAGTGTGTGCTGTACTAATTTTTTTTTTTTTTTTATGTATACTGAAAGTATACAGGCTTCTTCCAGAAATTGTCAGAGGAAAGAAAAGGTGTTTTGGCAGTAGAATAGAGCTGAGTGGATCTATTGTCACATGAAAGATAGCTGGAACTCTGAGTAGTCTAGTTAATGGAATGGTTTTGCTTATACTATGTAATAATTAAATTACCCATGTTACATTCAAACAGTTGTCATCTGAGCTTCAAAATCAATACTTGAATTTAAATAAATGGTTTCTTTATGAATATTTATAGTTATATTTTATATAACTACTTATATAGTTTCAGGTTGTCAGCACGTTCAGTGGGAAGCTTGCGTTTTTAGCTGTTCCTCATAGTCAAGAGGGCTGTGAGAGTAGGCTTGGATGCTGTGGTTTACAACTTGTAGGCTCCTTGCTGCACCTATAGAGAGACTTAAGAAAGCCAGTGGGAGAAAACTGGGACTGCGCTGGAAATAGCAATCATAAAGCATTCTGTAAATAGAGGTACTGGAGCCTTAATTTTGTAGAAAGAAGATGGAGGAGAGTTTGTATTCCAACACATGACGTTTCCTTAAGAGTTTCACAAACACAATATGAAACTATAAAAAGACTCTGCTTATTAAACTCTGGGAGAAGTTTTATTGCTCATAGAACTCCAGTCTGAATGTCACAGCTGTTACTAATTACAACTAGGAGTAATTACACCGTCAAAGATTAATGTAATTGTACATTTCAGTGCATACAGGATAACGGAAACATAGTGGATGCATACAGGATGATGAAAGTTTAATGTAATGCACACATTCTTAGCTGATTAATAATAATTTTATGCCTTTATGTAATGCTTTACATGTTTATACCACTGTACATGCCTCTAATTCGTAAGTCTTCCAAACATCCTAGGAAAAGAAACTGGCTTAATATCCCAGGTTTGCTGCTATCTTTGTGTGTTTTCAACATGTGTTAGTAAAGATTCTTTTATCGGTAACTCCTTTTTCTTTTTTTTTTTTTTTTCCTGATGTACCTTGCCTTGGTATAGCTTTGCATTTTTCAGTGAAGTTTTCCAAAGCAGTAGATCCTAAGAGATATTAACTGTTACTAGATGATGCTGTGTTTCTGTTTTTCACTTTTTAAAGATATATTGCTCTTAAGTTTTAGCTAGAAGGGATTTAATGTTTTAAGAGTTTTAGCTAGAAGGGATTTAATGTTTTGATGCTTTTTTTTTTCCACCATGTGACTTATTTTAAATGACTTTAGCTAATTTCATTAGTGATTCCATGCTGCTTCTAGACCCAGAGTTATGAAGCTCTGGTCTGCAGATGGCTGGTACCGGCGAGGCCATGGTAAATGGTCTGCAAAGCCAAACAGTCCATAGGGCCTTTTGGTTAAGAGTTTGATGATGAAAGGGCATAGTCATTTGGGAAGAACCAGAGCTGACAGACAAAAACATGAGGCAACAATTTTCTCATGATATTGAAGCCAATGTATTTTTATTTTTTCTCATGAACTAAGAATGTTCATGCAGTCAATTCCTCAGATCGGTGGTGTTTGATAACTTGTTAAAGAACAGTAAATGGGTCACCTGCTTAACCATTTCAGCTGGTTTTTAATATATTTTCTTATATCTATGTCTGCTGTGGACCTAGCAAATCACTTTCTGAGACTTTTCCAGTACTCTTGGCATGGAAGTAACAACGCAGTTTCTTTGATGCCCAGATTTGGCAGTTTCTTGGAGGTGTTTCACTCTCCCATCTTTTTTTCAGAAGATGGTGTTAATTATGCACAATAGACTTCACCTTTTTCCTCTCTTCAGTGCCAGATTCTGTGTTGCATTAAATAACCATGAGGCAACTGTTGCACTGAGAACTTCATGTAGCTGAATTTTGTTACTAGCCGAACATTCAGTTCGGAAAACGCTGCTTGACTTTACTTCCCACACGAGTTTTCTCTGGGAAAGGTAGCTTTAATTTCCAGCTCTTACTGTTTCATTTAGATGGCCTTGCAAAGCATGCTGATCCCCAGCGGGTGGGGAATAGTAGACCAGGCAGAATTTCTGTAGCATGTAGCTCAGTGTACATTGCCTGCAACCGAGGGAAGAGGAGAACAACATTATGAATGCCTGCAGTGCTCTCATGCTGCTGATTGTGGAGAAGAATGGGAAAACTCCAGTAGCCCACACCAGCAGAACTGGAGGTGCTTCTGTTCTCTGTCGCCAGGCAGGTCCAGGTGCATCTTTTCATCCTTTTTTACTATTACAGTTTAAACTTCCTATTTTACTGACATGCTACCTAAATGAAATACAAACTTTGTAAGTTCCCACAAAAGCAATAATATCACTATTTCAAATGTATTGGTTTTGCCTGTTTCTGGTGGCAGTTGAGCATGTTTGTGAGGTCTTTATTTTTCCCTTCCTACCAATCGACAGGAATTAATATAAAGTCTTCTCTCTTTCTGTATTCTGTTAACCATTTTTGCTTTCTTTCTTACCTTCTTTTTTTTAAAGCTCTGTGATGTGCTGTGAACCTCTCACACCTTACAGGAAAAGGATTTGGAGAACTTTTCCCTCCACGGGGAAAATGGTATACCCCAGCTGTGCTTCTCAGGCTTGTTAATAGATCTGTTTTATTGTCTTCTGTTCCAGTGCCAGAGAATTTTGTCAGGCAATCCATAGTGATTGATTCTAGGGAAACAAAACACCATTTCCTCCTGTTTTCAGTCTTGAGCCATGTTGTAGCTCTCTCACCAGAGGCACAAAGCAGCCAGTCATTTTTTTTTCCCAGCAATTCCAGAATTCCTGCACTTGTCTACAAACAGCTGTACAAAATTAACTGAAAATAACTTTCAGTTCTGGTCTTTACGCCTAAAAAAGATGGTTCAGAGGCTGATAGAAATAGCCCGTCATCCTTCTAGAATTGATATGGAACAAAGAAGCCATGTCCCAGTCAATAGATTTTCTGTAACTTCTTGAGTTTCATATTGTTCTTCTTGGTGTAAGGTGCTCCAGTGCTACATGGAATTATTTTTTGTGATTCTAACTGCTGGTCACCAGTAACAGAACTTGCGGTTGGGTATTTGATGCATCATTTGCAATTTACTTTGTCTTATTTTTCCTTGCAGATGAACCTTTATACTTTCAGCTATCAGAAAATCCCAGAGAACATGAATATTCTTCCTTCCATTTGCAAACTGTGTAGAAAGCTACGTGTTTTGTTACCAGTAGGAGCTGATACCGAAATATTTGCAATGGCAATACATTGCTTTTATTCATACATGCCAAGTATGTTCTGCTAGGTAACAAAATGAAAAATTAAAGTGATGGCTGCAAGGGCCAGCATACTATCTGTTATGCAACTTCTCCCTTAGTAAGCTTTGCTGTTGAATTTGTTATAACTAATGGTGAAGTACCATTCTGGGAGAGTTAGAATGCAGAAAATGGCTCAGTCAGTTCAATATAGCCTTAAAAATAAATTAATAAAATCTCATTCCATAGATACTACAAAATATGGCATTCCAGATTCTTTCACCTCTTTGTGTTGTGATGTAAACACCTGATTATACCATTGCTGTGTAAATATGACTTTTGTTTAACAGTTGGGCAGAGATACGATAAAAGTCTGAAGCCAAAGAAAAGATAACTTGAAAACTGCTTTCTAGTCAGGTTGACACTATCATTGCCCTATCTAAGTCTCTGTGTAGGGGTTGGTTCTTTACGTTGCAGTGGAAAGTCTCTGATACAGAGGAAAGGCTGATGTGCATAGTTGCAAAGCACTGCATGGTACTTGCAAATCAAAAGAATAGCTGTGAAAGTCTGTTATGGGAAATGATGTCAAATGCAAATGGGATCCTTCTCCTTCCTTTAGGACAGGGGATTTTGGTGTATTGGGAAGTTACTCAGACAGCATGGATGCACTGCTCTTCCTTGAGGATCTCTGAAAATGACATTCATTCAGTTCTCTTCCCATCTGCGTTTTCCATTAGTTGTCTGCAAGTCTACTCTTGCTTCATACTGAACTTTTTCCTCTGTAGGACTGTGTGCAATAAGTCAAGTATTTAAAAACAGCATGAGAAAGGGGAAGATGAGTGAGGGTTGGAAAAGGCTGATAGGACAAGTAAGTTGAATAGAGACGAGATGGTGGAGAGGCATGGCTGAAGTAAATGTTCAGGTCGGAGTTGTTTTCTGGGGAGAAGTGAGATCTTGTAAAAGAATTTTTCTGTAGTAAAGCACATCCACATTCCAAAATATGGTCACCCACAGGGGATGTGAGTCCTTGTAGGCCTTACAAGGCAAATCCATGCTGAACTCTCTTCTGTCAGGGTTAGACTGCTGCCTGTTGCAACCTAAAAACCAGCCAAGGTGTATTCACCCTTTTGCTGCAACCAAATTCCAACAGTTAATCTATTCTCAGAGAAACCACCACAACTTCTTCTGCTGATCCTTAAAAATCTGTATGACATCCATCAAGTTATCCAGGTATGTCTGTATAAGACTATTAATTGTCTATTATAAGACAGCCATATTACATAGTATGAATGATACCAATTTTATTTTAAACAATCAGTTATTATTTTCAAATTTTATGTGAAGATATGCATCTTAAGTGGTTTTCACGTTTCTCCCCGTTACCTCATAATGTCATGCCATTACCGCTGAGTGAATGTGGATGATTTACTGAAACAGTAACTGAATTTCTTACTCCCTGTTCATTGTGTATGTGCTTCAGGTAATATTGTTTTGGAATAAAAAAAATTTGGATATCTTTATTTTGAATTGATTGTGTTAGGTCATTAGGAATCACTTAGCATGCAAAATCCAAAGTGTATTTGATACACTTTAATAAAACCTGCATAGCCATAGCAAGGGCTAATCTGGTGAATGTCATGGCCTCACGGAACAAGAGGAATCATCTGGGTTAGCGTGGGTCGATTTTATCCTAAATAGTTGGAAATATACTGCTGACTTAGAATATTTGTGAAGTTCACTGCCTCTTAACAACCACAAAAAAATCTACAAGAAACTGTAACAGCAGTGTTTCTAGAGCAGTCTTAAATCTGTGAGAAGATCGGCCATATTATTTGCAGTGCACCACATTTTCTGATGAGTTTTGTGAAGGGTTTAAGCCTTCAATATTTCTCTCCTTTTCAGTTAAGATGCCTTATTGATTAATTTTCAAATTCCTCATGAATGAAAGGACAAAAATGTTCTTGATCAAACTGTTTTTCTTTTGATAACCATGCTGTCATAATGTAATACAAAATTAATACTGCATTACTTAAATGAAACATTGCCACATTTTCTTCGTGGAATGCTGAAATATTTTGATGTTTTCGGAAGTTTCATCCTTTGTTTTTTGTACCTAACAATTTTTTTGGCAAAATTGGTGCATTTTTCACAAAGCACTCTGACTATGCTAAGCCAGCATCCTTTCACAGAACATGGTTCCATTGAAGACTTTCTTTCTGGCTCTGCCTCTTTGGCTGGGTGCAGACAGCTGACCTTTGGGTGAACTTGTAATTTGCTTTTCCTATTTGTTAATGATTTGAGATTTTGTAGAGGATTTGTATGGCAGCAGAACAGGAGATGAACAATAATGTATGTCCTCATTAAATCCTCAGTATTTCTTTTTCATTGGACTTTGAGTGGAAAGAACTACTGAAATCAGAATTGTCCTTCTTAAGTAACCAAGTGCCTACTGTACTTCTTAATTTGCTTTTAGTGAAAGGATTACACAGTGGCATTATTTGGAGTTTAGCATAGTAGCTAGCAAGCATACATTTGGGTTTTTTTCTGTTTTCCCTGAGATGGCTTTTTTCCCCTTCCAGGT
>VYZV01013742.1:0-32402 GCA_013401275.1 Pandion haliaetus | reverse complement strand
ATTTATTTTTATGTTAAGATCTCCATCTTTCTGCTCTATAAGACAGTTTGGGACCACTCATACTTGACCCTTTCACAATTTTATGAGGGTAAAACCTTTTTCATTTGAAAAATTTACCACTATGGCAACAATTATTTTTTGGAAGAAAGAAAAAGTAAGAAAGATCTCTCTGTTATGATGCTGAACTTGGGCACCCTAACTACCTTTCCTTCAGAGATATCTGAATAGCCTAATGGTCTTTTGACTTTACACACCATAGTAACTGAGACAAGTAACTTAGCACCCATAGTTGGCGTTTTAAAGTGGTGTAATGCAGGATATCTCTGACGTGGTTTCCTAATGCTTGGATGAGCACCCTAAAAGCTGGATCATTCTTCCTATTAGGCCAGGCTGTGACCTTCGTCACAGCACTAAGTGTGTGCATAGCACCAACACAGTAATCGTGTCCAGAATTGCTGTGTGTCTGAGGCTTGCCTGTGAATTATAGGTTCCTTTTTACGATGGTGGGTTAGTAATGATTGCCTCTGGTGTGCATTGTATGTTACTAACTACTCCCAGACCACGGTGCTCAGAAATTTGGGGGTGGAGGAGAGAATAAAGCAATCTTTTCCCATCCAAAGCTCTACAGCTGGAACGAACTAATCAAGGAGCAACTCTGCTTGCTTTTTTTGCCCTATATTCAAGAGCTGGGCAGCTCGAGTAAGGTGTGTAAGAAGGAACTAAACTTCATCCAACAGAGGAAAAAAAACCAAAATAAAACAATGACTATTAATGTTTCTGTACATTGCTATTCTAATGTGCACAGCTCTCAGTGAGGAATCCTGACAGGAGTCAACTCCTTCATGCCCAGAAAGATGGTAGTCTACTTATCCATCAAGATGCAGTGGATGAAAGAAGGTAGATGATAGTGGTAATAGGCACTATAGTAATTCAGACAGAAGGGTATGTTCAGAAATGGCTATTCATGTGGTCATCTCAGTCACAGATGGCCACAAGTTCAACCCATGAGAAAGCTTCAGAATTTGCACGATAGAGGGTCTTCACAAACTTTCATGTGCTGAGAGTGAGTGCGAAGCGATTCTTTGTAATAACTGCTCTTGAAATATTTTGATTTCTATAGGTCTGTTATCAAAAATCTTTTTACTTAATATATATATTGTAAAAACACAATTTGAGAAGATTAACCAAGATCCTAATATTAAAACTTTACTAACTTTGTAATGAATTAGTCTTTGCATCCAGCTAGACTTTAAAAGGTATTACAGAAGTAAAGCAGTAGCAGGATGCCACAAATCCTTTTAAATCAAATACCCCATTCTTTGCTTGAGGCAAATCTCTGTTCTTTGTGGAGAGACCTTCAGATGGAGCATTCCAGATATGCATGGCAGGTTTTATGTAGCTTGTTTAAGGTTTTAAAATAAGAAACTGAGTTTTAAATATCTAAAGTTCTTAATNCTGAAATACGGATTAGCAATCAGCTAAACTGATGTTTCAGCTAAACGACTCAATTCCCTTTTTCCCTGTACTTTGCTGTGGCATATTTTCAAGGGAACATGCATTCAAGCACTGGCTAGAGTGGCCTGCAGAGCATGTGCGTAAACTTCTGCCTTGGTTAAAAGATACAGTTATATCTTCACTGGTAGAGTACTGGAGCTGCTTAGCATAGCTGAAATAGGGTATATGGCTAGATGACTTAATGGGGCCTATCTCCTAAGAGGTGTGTTTATTTAGTGTGGCTATATTTAGAGCTATCCTGTCTGAAAGGGCTTCTAGTAAATTCCTCCCCTCCATTGCAGAAACATGACCCTTCATTAGCACAGCAGATGATGGTCAGACTTTGAAAGCTACCAGTAAAACTGAATAAATTCAAGTTTCAAGAAGTCACTGTTGCTCCCCTCTGTCTTTTCCCAGCTGCTGAGGAAGAAAAAAATATGCTCAGCTGAAGAACTGACAAGCAATAAAGGACTTGCAGCTGGTGGTGGCCCTGATATCCACCTCAGTGTAGCAGTCTGCCAAGCAGATGAAGTGGAGGGTGGTCTAATTGTAAGAGAGTTAGAGTAAAGGGAAGCAGAGACACGTGTATGACTGACTCCAGCCTTTAGCTTGTTAGGGAGGAGGAGATATTGTTGTTATTGTTAATGCCAATTAGGACAAACCTCCTTCTTGGCAATAAACAGTGGAGGATGCTTACAGAGAAATCCAGCTGTTGGAATGCCACCAATTATCTGGTGGAGCACCTGCATTCCAGATGTGTATCTCTACCACTCCATCTGCTGAGCACTCCATATGCTAGTACTGGCTTAGGAAAGGGTACAGAAAGTTAAGGTTTTCTTACCGACGATGACAGCATTAGACCATCTCAGCCTTCTTTGACCTACAGGCAAAGCCTAAAACAGTGTTGAATTCCTCTGGATTCAGTTTACCAACAATATTCCTCTGGCAAGGAAAGGAGGGTCAGGTTTTCTCTTAGACCATGGTAAATTAGGAGTTATTGTGTCCAGAAAGCAGCGGAGTAAGATCAGTTGGGCCTTGATTGAGGACCAACATGCTTCTGCTGTAGCAAAGTTTTGCTCGCAAGAGTTGAGGTCCTTTACATGGAAAGTTGCCTGTTTTTCCTGTAAGCCTTTCGTACTTCAATTAAAGGGAGGGCGGGTGAAAGGCAGAATGAGGGAAATCCCCAACATGGCATCAGAGGACAAATAAAAGCAGATTATGGAGACTAAAACCACAACTTTTTTACTTCAGCGGCCTCAGGTCTCCTTTGCTGTGTCTACATCTCTAAATAAAGACAGAGAGAGTAGTCCCTGTGCCCAAAGCCAAGTGGCACAGACTGGTTCATGCTAGCCCCTTATTAGAGCAGGGTTGTGTTCCTGCTTCATGGCAGTTTGAACTGGGATTCATCCAACCCCTGTGGGGTGCCTGGAGGGTCCTACAGAACTAGCATTTGAGTGGTTTTTTTCTGGGTATCAAGTGCCTGAAACATATTGATGCTGTGTTTCAACTTTCAAGCGTGTTTCTTTTATAGCGTGAGACTGGTGACACATGCACAGGTGAGTGGCACAGGGGCAGGTGGGAGCATCTGGGGGTGTAAAACCTGCTGGGATAGTATTGCAGAACTGTTGAGGCAGTCAAACCATATCTTGTATCTGTTGCTTTGGGAGCAGTCCCCAAAGAGCAATACTGTTAGCCTGTACCTGTACCTGGTACTGGAGGGGGAGCTACTTGGAGGAGTCTGGGTATGATCACGGAGTGAACTGGTAATTATGTATTATGGATGCTCATGGTTCCAGTGTTTGAGCTCACTTCTAGGACTTCTTTTATTTATCTGAGTAAATGCATGCCTGAAGGTAGTACAGAAGGGGGTTTCCAGTCTACAGCTACATCCCTGACCTGGAATCTGTGCAGCGCTGCAGCATGCTCTTCCCAGGGAGCCCTTTTCATCTGCATGTGGACATGGGTCCTCAAATGAGAGCCTTCTCATTCCCTCCCAGTGGCTGAACAGAGTCCAGGTATAGCAGAGGTTACAATGTTCTTTGCACAGCTCTGGCTTAGTTATCAAGCATAAGAGCAGGATATACAAGCCTTATTCACATGGGAGCTAGTTTTAGTCTCATCTCTGTGCTTTGTTTTTCTCTCTTTTATTTCCATTTAGTTGTTCTGGCTGTGCTATTGCTGTTTTTGTGGGACACTGGGTGATCTCATCAAAGGAAATCCCATAATGATTATTATTAATCTTGGATACCAAACACTCACTTTGTCCTTTTACTTTTCCGTTGACATATGGAGAGACCAGTCAGTATATGACTACTTATGAAAAGGATGGTGCTTTTGATGGAACAGGGATTGATTTAGTATGAACTGAGTAGGAAACTATGGCTATCCTAAGCTTTGGTGGAATCTGAAGGAAATTTGTCATGATTCATCCACAGTTGTTAATATGACAAGGCCCAGATCCATACAAAAGAACACCTGGCCTTCTATTGAGTGTATCTCTTGAGAACAGCATTTGCCCACATGTTTGTTGCTCTAGCAACAAGCCTGAACACGGATCACTATTTTTTAAAACAACATAAGAAATAACAGATTCTGCTATGGGAACTTTTCTGTCATAAAGGAAATTATATTTGCTCTACAAACATTGAGTTCTCCCACTTTTTAAGGACTGTCTGTCACACTCTGAATCATTAAAAAACAAAGAGGCCCATTTCTTGACTCTTGAGAGTCTAAAGATGTGCCAAAACATACACAGATTTCATATTTTCCAGTAGCTACAAATCAGACCCTTTCTCTCAAGAAGATCCCATTTTAGAACAGTCTCCTAGGTCACTTTACAAGCTCAAAGTGAACCAACTTTAGAAAGTAAAATAATTTGCCTTATAGGGTGACTTTCACCCCTCCACTTAAAGCTTTTGCATCATCTATCCATTAAGGATACGTTTCAAATTATGACTTGCACTCTTGCCTCTGTGCAGCAGTGCTCTCTTTCAAAACGCCTACATATGTGAACACGTACGAGTGTTAATGTGGTGACACTTCACTAGCTTTGATTTTAGTAACTGCCCCACACTCCTCCAACTTTTAAAAACTTATATATACATGTATGTGTATATATGCATTCATATGTACACAAAGAAAGGCCGAGGGAAGCTTGGGTGCCCTACAAAACACCTGTATTATAAGATGTTTTATAATCTATTATATATTCTAATATTTCTGCTGCCTGGGTTCCTACTTTGTAGACAGACCAGCTTTGTTAATTTTCTCTGTTTCTGTTCTGATTCCTGGTTTTACATTTCTCCCCCTGGTAATGCTCAGTCAGTACAATAAGGATTTTTTTAAGGCTGGACAACAAGGAGGATAAAAATGGAGAGAGAGATACTTTGAATCCCAGAGGTTACTAATTTCTGTCTGATCTGAATAAATGGCTGCATATAAATGTGTTTCTTCTTTCAAAAAACGGTTGGCTTTTTTCTACTGACCCTGGGTGAGTCTGGAGTTACCTGAAACTGTTTGTAGCTGTTCAGAAATTGCAAGCTTTCCCACCTGAATTCCTCCCCTGTCAGCTGGAGGGGGCATTCAGGTGGGTGTTTGTTTCATTGCGTCTCAAAGAGATCCGTTCCTGTGCTGAAAGACAAGCCCAAGACAATGTTTTACAGAGCAGAAGATATTGTGAGGGACCAATTATCACATAAGTGGTTCTCACGGCTTGGGCTGGTACTGTGTGCCAGGTTGCACATTAACTTCTTTCACTGCTTTTTACCCAGTTTACTCAACATTCTCAAGTGGTGGCTTTGTCAATTGTTTCTCCTGCTGATATTTTGACAGATGATAGCCCCTTGATGCCAGCTTAACCCAGCTAGTAAGAAATAGGCCAATGTGAAACTTTAGACCAAGTGACTGCTCTCATGGTATGGAGGAGCAGTAGGTTGGTTCTGGTTTAGAACAGTTATTAATTTTCATCTGACAAATAGATCTCCCAACTCCGCTCTTGCAATATTCTCTGTAGGTACTCCATTAAAAAAAAAAAAAAATTAACACAGAGACTTTATTATTTTTTTTTTTTTTTTCCTCTGCAACACCATGCTTAAGTATCCTCTAATGAATGTCAGGGTACCTTTAGGGAGTATGTCTGAATCATATGAGCAAAAATGTATATAAAGATTTATGGTGTTTCATTGATTCCAAAGGAATGTATAATGACCAGGCAATTTTCAGTGTAGTTTTCCTATATAAATCTTACCAAAATTGCTGACATTGTGTTATTAACACTAGGGGTTGGTATTGCTGCAAAGTGAAGAGATTTATGTGGAGGATAAAGCAGGGAACCTGTGAAAGTGGAGTTTGCTAATTCATCTAGCTGTTCGTCAGTTTAAGAGCTTTCTGTAGTTTGTATATTGCATTGACTTATTGTTTTTTCTTCTTCTGATTAAAGATGATATAGTTGGGGGGGGGGGAATATCATTTTTAAATTTTCCCAGTAGCTGGAGCTGAATTTTAACTATCTTCTTTAAAAGTATTTTCCTTTAGCTTAATCCTGTTAGATGCTGAATGCTTTCCATGGTTTCAAATTAATGAAGGAGCTGAACTCGGGCAGGGCTTATTGTTATCAGACTTTTCTTTTTCATCCTTTAGGTTTCTGGGTTTTTTTTGACAAGGGGTGACATGGAATAGCTGAGAGAATGATGCTTAGAAATGAAACAGTTCTTAATAAGAGCATATCACATATATACGTATGTAAATATGTACCACATTTGTTTCCCTATAGCATTATTAACATTTATAATATTTAAATAGCAAATATTTGTAGACAGAAAAGTCAGTTTACCTTTTATTACTTATACTATTGCCTTCATGTTTTTTTAAATCTAGCTGGGAAGATTAATGTAGATTAAACTTTCATTTATTATTTTTTTCCTCTGCTTAGTTTCTCTTTCTAAGCTGAAGGAAGTATTTAATGGCATACAGAAAGCTCTGTTTTCAGTAAAATTTAAAGGCTACCAATGATAATGAGGAAGTTTTAATTTAACTTCCATTTTTTGTTTGTGGAAGCTAAATTCTTTCTTAAGCAGACCAGAAAATGTCAGCGTGGGGGGACTTGATAATGATAGGAGTTTTCTCTTCCATTTCTTTTGCATACGTATTCACGTGCGTGTGTGTATGTGTGTGTGCCTTGGGGTCTTCATTACAAGCAAGAGCTTGCAATAAATAGTTGCACTATTAGTATGATCTGGTCATTTTTCTTTTATAAAAGCATGATAGAAATTGCTCTTTGTTTTGAAGATCCCAGTGTGTGTTCCCAGCAGACGCACACACCTGAGAAGAGGGAGATTTAAAGTGAGAATGCCTCGATGTGATTGCAAGGCCTGGGTCTTACACTGCATCTCTGTAATCTCTACAGCATGGTGATTCCCGTCTGGTTGTGACTGTTGCCATTAAATGCAGTTTCAGTTCCTGAAAATGTTATATATTCTTGAATTTCAGCACGTGTTCCCTGTTATTAGCTATGAGTTGCTGGGCGTTAAAGACCTAAGGATGAGATCTCGGATGTGAAGGGTTCCTGGTTACTACACATCATCTATTAAATTATTCAAGTCAGTTGAGCATACGTTTGCCTAAGTTAAGCAAGCATTTGAAATCACGCACATCCGAGTCAGGGCCTGTGTTCAGAAGCAGTAAGCAACATGGGCTCGGTGCTGGTGAGATGAGGACAGCCTCAGAAGTTACACAAATTTGGGGTCTAGAGGCTGAGCTCTTCACTGAGTTCAGTGGGAGCTGATACAGCTTTACATTGTTTGGGATCAGGCTTTGAATGTCTAGAGAACGGCAAGATACATTTGCAGCAGAGCCTATTTAAGGAACTGTGATTTAATTTTTATTTCTCATCATACTGGGGTCTGGAGGAGTATTTTGTGCAGTCTGGTTGGCTGATGGACCCAAGAGGTCCTACTCCAGGGGGCTCATAATCACAACCAAAGAGAAAACATACTGGAAAACCTCCAGCAAGATGGGCTTTAAAAAAAAATCTCTTTTCTCACATATTTAGCCTGAACTAGCAATAACAACTTCGGTGCAGGGCATTTCCTGAGGATTAATGACTGTCTAGGGTCATCATCTCCTCCCAGTTAGTTATTAATCCCCAGGAAATACTCTGTGCCTTGATCATTATTGCTTAATTAGCATTGAGAATGTGGGGGGTTTAGGTTTCTTTTCATGCATCCTGTGAATTGCTAGGGTGGGGGGTTCTTTCATTAACTTGCCCTTTTCAGCCTAGATGGGAGCATGGGCTTTGCTTACAGTTTGCAGGTTTGAAAATTTAGTCACAGGGTTAAACCTTTTCAAGCAATTTGAGTTCCATGTGAAAGCACCACTAACAGCCCACATCTGCAGTGCATCAAGAAGTGTGCCCCTGCTCAGCTCTGCTGAAAAACATGAGGTGGCATGGGGGCAGTAGCTGGAGTCTGGGAGCAGAGGATGCTGAGAAAGGCAAGGAGATGTGGGGGGTGGAAAAGGGAGAGGAAAGGGAAGCTCAAAGGAGCAGAGAAGTTAGGCGCTTCCAATCTCAACAAACAACTTTTTCAGCCACTGAAGAAGTTTCTCATGTCTTATGAAATTTTGAAACTTTGGGAAATTTTTGAACTCCAAGCAGTCTTCAAGGGGAAAAGCTGTCCAATTCCAAGGGCTCCAATTGCAGCTAACCAAATGTATTTAATTAAAAGAAGGGGGAACATCAATTCAGACTGTAGCGTTCCTTTCCCACCGCTGAAGGAGAGGAAGATGATGTACAAAGTTCCCTTTCGAGCATTGTGCGGTGGGACTCGGCTCAGGAGGGCTGTCCCTGCCAATCTTCCCACACCTGCATCACTTGCCTGTATAGACTAGCTACAGCACTGGGAGATACAAGCTGCATGGTGTATTAAGGTTGCCTGTGGGGATATCCTACCGTACCAAACTGTGACTCCAACTACACACAGTGATGGATGGAGCTTGATCCCAGGAATGTGGGTGCTGCAAATCTGCTTGTCTTCAGGCACACTCGGGTTTTATCTATTGATTTATTTGTTATGTATGTAGACTTAAGTATATTTTGAAAAGAAAATTGATGTTAAAAAGCAAATATCGAGATTTCTGCTCCAACCACAGTCATAATATGATTTTTTTCAAGACTTGTTTTCAAAAATTTTTGTAGAACTCCACTGGGGGAGGCAATTGGAGCTGCTTTAGTGACGTTTTCCTAGCTAGTTCTGCTTCAGATCTCATTACTCACTTCTGTTGTGGGAACATCTGCCCAAGTCTCCTTGGAGGTCTTTTGTGCTCCTGCATGTTAAAGTGAAAGTTGTAGCAATCTGGGCTTTATGTTTAGGACCAGTAGGTGCAAATCAGTTTCATGCCTTGCAGTAAAAAAAACTTATCCTAAATAAATATCTGGCCTCACAAATATTGGTATGACTGGTGAAAATTTACAAATGTGCAGGATGTGTGCTTTGGTCCTCAAAGTGCTACTTTTTTACTTTCCTACCTAAATATCCCAGTTAATACTTTAGACCTGCAGAGACACAATTCCAAATGAATGACAAATTTTGTTCAGAACTAAATTTCCAGCAGGATTGAGGTCTGCATTTTGTTTGCAAACTCCATTCTTAATAGTGGATAAGCTGAATAAAAAAAAAAAAAAATCCAGTCTTGGGTGTTTGGGATGCCACAGTTCTCTTGGCTTTAGAAAAAACATTTGTTTGAGGGAAGGTGATATTGTAAAAGGAATACCCGCTTATTTGTTAGTTTGAAGAGTATGTGATTTGGAACAAAAACGTATTTGCCTTTATTTTAAGTCAACTGTCAGAGTAGTTATGCTCTTTAAATTTTGCCTGAAAGAACAGATAGATAAATACAATATCATGTATAAATCAATACAAATTATTACTTCCAGTTTTGAAAATAGCTTTTCAAAGGCATAGAACCCACTGTAACCGAAATAACTCCACCTAACCAGATAATATTTATAATTCATTCAATAGATATAAAAAGATATGACTGGTTTTGACCTTAACCCTGATCAACGTTAAATCTAATCCTCATTTCAACTCTTTCCTTAAATATGGGAAAAGGCTTTTGACAAAGCCAATGGCAACTATATATTTTAGATTCTCCATAGAGTGACCTATAATGCTCTCATCCAAATCTTGGTCTTGTAACTGACCTCTGACAGCCAATGTATGGCCAATGTCAAATGATAAAAGGCATAAAAAGGGGAGAGGGAATAGAAAAAGTCATGCAGATGATATATAAGTGTCCATTAATGACAGACATTCTTTTGTACATTCAAGTTCATAGCAAAGTTCCACACTGAATAGGTCTCAGGGGGTTTAAGGCTTCATCACACATATTTTTGCATGGTTGTATTCCTACTAAAGAACAAAAATAAGAGACCTGCATAAAACGAAGGGGCTATAGCCCTTAATAGATAAGATCAAAGCAAAATGTATGGGAAAAAACTTCTCTTCTTGCTTGGGAGACAAAACAACATCATAAATATTGGGGGGTTGTATTTTGCTGTGATAAGGCCAGTCTGAGTGGAAATCTGAAACTACAGTGTCCCTGGAACAATTTCTGAAAAAAAGAAAAGTTAAAACATCAAAGGAACTGAGGCACAAGATGAGCAGTCATGAACTTTTGATAACGTCTGATGCTGAGTTTGTACACACCTAAGCCCAGCTGTCTCACTGGCATCACTGGGAAAGCCAAAGCTGGTGGAAGCGTGCAGGTACACACCCATTGGGAGTCCTACGCTGAGAAGTCCAGTGGTTTTCATGGCTCCATCCTCCTGGCCTTTGGCCCTCTTAGCATCCTCTGTTTGTCTTGTCTTACCTCTTTGTCTGTAAGACTGAGCTTTTCAGAGATATTTAGGCACCTCATAAAAATCGGTCTACATCTCCCTGAAGCCCTGATGACAGAAAATCACTTTTATAATGTGTTGGAAAAGATGTAGTCCAGTAGTGCCATGACTTGCCTGAGCCTTCTGGTACAGGAAGATGAATAAGAGTCAATAAAAATAACTGTATGGGAAGGCAAATCTTTGAGGATTTAACATGCATAGTGTTATGGGTAGGAGCTGTCCCTCTGCATTTGACTTCCCCGTATCCTTGAAGCTTCCAGCACACCTGCTGGCAGCTGGGTCTAAATTTGCTTAGAAGAATTAGTACAGACTTAGTCAGAGCAGTTATGCAGGAAATCAGAACAGGCCTTAGCTTCATTTCCTAATTTTGCAAAACAGGGGCTGGATCCTGGTTAAAGCCTAATGTGAAAACACTGCGGGAAAACATGGGTTTAGCCATATTGGATAACTACTCTGTCTCCCAGTCACAGTGAGATGAGATCTGATTGGGGTTTGCAAGTCTATGAGCCAAAATGTGGAATTATCCTAGAGTTTACCAAAAAGGGTATGGACTGTAATTCACTTTGACTAACAAGATTCCTATTTTTAAAAACTGCATAATGGTCAGGAAAGCTGTGCCGAAATTCAGTGAGTTGCAGTCTGGTTTGAAGAAGGATCTGAACTCCCAGTATTACACCCCTGGATTGCAATGATATTAAGCTAGAGAATAGAAAGTGTGAAATTGTGTACCCACTGAGGTCAATGGAAGACTTGCATTTAGCTGAAATGAGGCCAGAGTTTTATTCTCCCCCTAACATAACAGATTATATTGTTTCAAATCCATTCAGCCCTGGAGAAAATTTCTGCTCCACTTCTTGAGGTCACTAACGTAGTGTCTGCTCTCTAGCTGCCTCTCTGCTCGTCTTCAAGGGATCTGCTCAAAAAGCATGATAGAGACTATGTGGTATTTGATCTAGTTAGTCAAAAGACAGTAATGCAGAGAAGGTGACTTGAATCAGGGCTTCTAGTTTTTATTCTCACTTCTGCTGGTGGCAAAGCAGGTCTGCATCTAAGTTGTGAGGTAGATTTCCCATAACCCTGGTCCTCTGCCTGTCTAGATCAGGGAGGTACTGGAGAAGGTGTCTGGCTCTGGTCTCTTCTCAACAGGTTATTGAGACATGGTCTGACAGTGCAATGTATTATTCCTGAGCTAGAAAAAAATAGAAAAGAAAGGCTCTGATTCTGCTGCAGTACAGAGGTCTATCTCATTCAGTAAAGAATGTAACTGAGATGGAAAACAGGATTATGGGGACCTGAAGTAGCCATAGCAGGCCTGTACCAAGAAACGGAAAAAGTGGAATCTGAAAGCATTCATCTCAGCCTTCTGTTTCCTTATCTTTCCTGTAAAACAGACATGAAATATTTTAGCGCATGTATGGTCCATTAGAATATAGATATTTTAGAGAAGCACTCAATTCCTAGATCAGTGTTAATCATACTGGTTGAAACAATAGTAGACAGGAATGATGAAATCCTTACTTGTCTTTGAAAATCTACCCCTACTTATTCAGTAGTCTTCAAAAAGCCAGATTTGGGATTATTCTTTTTTTTTCCATTTTCTTGTTGTTTTGGGAGAAAAAGAATTATCTTTGTGATCTGTACATGGTCTGAAAATCAGATGTTATCATCACTTGGTTATAGCTCTGCTGGTACGGCATGTTTTGTTTATTAAAGAAAAGACATGTTTGAAATTAGATCTATGTGATACATGTCATCAAGCTTTATGTATTTTCAAATAATTAATAGTTTGCAAAGCGTGATTTGAGCATGTGGGTTGCAGCTTAGTGTCATTTTAATATAGGTTTCAGAACATGAGTGGCACTGTAGTATCTGTCTCTTTAAGTTGTAAAGCACCTTTGAAAAATGTTATTGAAAAAGGCAAATTTCATTTGCTGCTTTCCTTTGTTAGGAAAGATGGACTCTGTCTCGTGGCAGCTGCAGTTTAAGTAAACATAAACTGGCCCCAATTTCATAACCATCATTTCCTCAAAGCTAGCAGCACTAAACCAAAATATAGTTTTATTTGGCTAACCCCAAAGTAGGATGTGGTTGCCAGCCTCTGAAGCCACATGATCAAGTTTCAAGTAGACGCCACCAGAGCTATGCCGTTGTCTTAATCAGGAAAGTCATGAATGTGTTACTCCCCATGCCATCATTATGTTTAACAAACAAATGTAACCATAACAACAGGTGTGCTAAAACTAAAGCCTACATGATCCTTATCCTGCACCAGAACAGTCCAGGAGTGCCACGACACTGCTGGGCTCAGGAGGTAAAAGATGTTAGAAAGTGACGATTGCCAAAGGAAAAGGCTAACTCAGCTTCAGCTTACTTCCCATTCTGCCATAAGCACAGAGCTCTGCACAGTGCTGCCAATCATAGAGTACAAGCTCAAGACAGCTGCTGCCTGGAGGACTTTCACCTGAGCCCAGGCAGAAAGTTTCTTTTCCCAAAGATGAAGATTGACACATAAAAATCAGTGGCATGTGGCTGCAGTGTGCTTAGTCCTTCCCCTTTCTCTGCACATGCAAAGCATGCACGTTCAGATACCTTTGCCTAACCTCTGGCCAACTGATTCACAGAGGCGATGGGCAAGAGCTTTAGGACAGTGCCAATGCAAGTGCCAGGTCCTTCTGGTGTAAATGGCTGTTGCTTCATTGGTTGCGGTGGAAATAAGCTGATTTTGTCTGGCTAAGAACATAGATCTTCAGGCTTTTCTGTTCTTACTTTCTCCCCACCCGCTTTGCTTTTCCTTTTATATTGCAAACACCTCAATGAGACGAAGGGATGAATAGATGATAGAGTCAGTGCCCCTAGTTAATGACCAGCACTATATTCACAACCTCGTTTGGTTTTGTTCCTATTCGCTGCTTCAATGGTGCCGATGAGAAGGAATTAATTTTATTGAGGACAACTCGGTGAATTAAATGAAAAACTGCTCACTTGGCTGGAAAGGCTTTGACAGACGGCACAGCAGCCGGCCAGATTTGAAAAAGTTTACATCTCCTGGACTTGGGGAGAGAAGGAGGCAAGAGAAAGGAGGGGAGGGAAGGTCATTGCAGATAAGCTGCAAGGCGACTATTTCAAGGCCTCTGAAAAACAACAGAGCAAGCTGCAGTCTCTTATTTTGATTCATGGGTCTCCCCTCCCTTTTGTTCCTTGATGCACTAAATCTGTTCCTTAGCCCCCCTCATTTCAATAAACACCCAATAAGAAACTAATCGTCATATGGTGAATTAGAGAAGAAGAAAAGGTGCTTAGAAGAAATGTTATGGTCATGGAAGACTCTTATGCGTTGTAACCATCTGGTGCACCACGATTACTATGAATGGGATAATTGAGTCCCAAATAACTTCTTTTGGGTACAAATAATAGCCATCGCCCTGATTTGTATTCTTCACAACAGCATTGCCCCATCATTTCACATCACATCTGCACATTTCATTGATTGGGCACTGTGCTACCAATAAGTTACTACACTTAATTAAGCCCACATAATTCTCTTCAAATGAGCAGAAAAGTTTGTGTATAGGCCAAAAAGAAAAGGGGCTGCAAATGAGACTTTAGTGACTCCACTTTGTATGAGGTATTGAGATTGATGGTGATCCCATGCCACCAAGGTTTTCCTTCAACATAGGAAAACTGTGAAAGCATTAGGCAGCTCAACAGCTGTGTATAATCTGAGGAAGGCCTGATTTCAGACAAACATTCTCCTGGAGGTGACTGAAACCCCATTGTAGCATAATCTTGCTTTTCAGAAAGTGTTACAATTCATTTGATTTGATTTCTCGGGTGCCTGGCTTTCACAGCATCATTACGAACTCTGTAAGAAACCGAGAAATGGAGTCCTCTGCAAAGAAGCATTGTCTGTTCTTCAAGCGTGTTTCACTCAAGCGCTGGGAGAAAGAATTGACAGAAAACAGGCAAACGTAAGCCTCGGAGTAAATATTGCTGAAAATAAAAACTAAAAGATCACCTTTCCCAACGGGAAATAATGAGGATGTCAAATCTTTAAAGAGATTTTTCCCCCCCTTTCTTTTATGCTCTGGTGTTCTATTTATTAGCTGAAGCAGGGATGAGCACATTCCTTCAGTTACATCATTGTGATATGTTATCGTTTCACATGGGTTATTAGTTGGGTTTGAACTCTTCACACCACAGAGTGACAGGCCACTGAGTCAGTCCTGGCGAATAAGCCACCAGGAATGTGCTGGCGAATCCAGTTGCTCAGGATCAAGCCCAAGAAGCCTTACTGGAATGTCGGGGTCTATGGGAAGCACAATAGTAAACAAAGAATGGGGTTACAGAGAGAGAAACAACTTAAAAGAAAATGAGAGTAAACCTCTGTCTTGCTCAAAGAGATTTTTTTAAATCAATGTTTTCTCATTCCACCCAAGCAAATCTAGGGAGACTTGAATACGGTTTTCAGAACAAGTGGCAAAATATCCCGTGAATGCTGCAGAGGTCACTTCACACACTCACTCTGCCCCTCATTTGTTTATCTAAATGCTGACAAATTGCAGCATTTTAACAACATATCTCTGGTACTGAACTTCATGTGCATGGCTTGCCCTCTATCATTGAGCTGATAATGAGGCTAAGCATAAAGCCTTCATTCACTGCTATAAAGGCTTCTGACAGTGATGAATACCAAGTAGAAGAATTAGGTGGTTTATAGGAGAATATGCTATTGTGTAAAACCTCTATGCCTTTTATCAACCCTTATGCTCGTTTTCAGTTCCTTCACGTAAGCCGTCTCTGCAAGCACCCTAGTAAGCTTCCCTCTTCTTACTTTTACTTTTAATGAGGCTATCTTACAGAAAGTGCCAGCTAAGATGTTGTATCAGCAATTATTCCTGGCTATCCTTTCTGAAATGCCAGACGCCCCTTTCATTTCACCAGCCGATGATAAACATTCAAAATACTGGTGCCTGAGATGTTTCACTGCGAGGTAATTCGTATCTGCAGTCTTGTGCGTGGCATGGCACAGCAGCTGCCTGTCACTGGGAGATCTTTCTTATAACAAAAGCAGCCTTGTCTTAGTGTTTCTTTGCAAAAGCATCAACTAATATCCCTTTTAGATGGGTATGTTTGTAGAAGAGGTGACTTCTGGGATGGGTTTTTTTGAATCGCTGGCTGCAATGGATCAGATTAACGTTTCATTGTTCACGTCTGAGCTCTGGGCTGATTCTGGGAGCTGAGGGAAATGTGGGGAAAGGATGCTGACAGATCCTGATAGAATATCTAATTTTACTGAACTAAGGACTCCCCCCCCAGCCCCGACTTCTAATGCTCTGGGCCACTCTGTTTTCCCCGGTATACCCCATCCATGAACATAACTGCGAAGAATTTTACCTCTAAGGCCTGGAGGTATTCTGAATTTCTGAATTTATGGTCCTGTAAAGATTTTCACTAAGCTTCATCTGTGCCAGCAGGACACAAGTGCACAGGGATGGGCACAACCCAGTCTAAAGGGACGGACTACTGAGCTGCGTTTCACATGAGGTGTAAGATGCCTTAGGGCTCTGTGCTCTCCTGGGCTCCTCACTGCTGTTTTCTGAGGGTAAAAGGTAGCAGCTGGGTTACCAGCTGAAGGCAAAAGCACTTTCTCCCTTTTTTGCAATGCCACCTTTATTCTGAACATATTCCAATAGCAGCCAAAAGGAGTTTGCTGTGCCAGAGGTGACTCTCCATCCTTTCTCCTCCCAGCTTTTACAGGTGCTATGTACTCTAGCTTTAGCATAGAAGCCTGTAAGCCACAGCCTGCCAACAGTTCTGTCTACTCTTCCCATTTCTGCTTCTTTGTCAGCTCCTTCCCTTGTTGTCCCTACATCTTTTCTCACCACCTTTCGCACACCCACACCCCAACCTTTCCACAGCACCTGCCCTTACTCTTGGGCTCTTATTTCTGTGCCGCCTTTACTACTTTCTGTTGTCTTCTGCACATGTTGTCCAGGTGTATGGTCCTTACTACTCCTTGCACCTCTGGATATGCCATTTTGCTATCCTTTTCCCTTCTCTGCAGGAGCACTGCTTTTCTCCTGGCTATTCTCCGTTACCAGTGTTGGCTCTTGGCTCCCCTCCTGTTCTTGGCCAGCAGCCTCTGTGTTACTGGTGGCTCTGGGCCCTAAGAAAGGCTCCTGGAGCAGAGGCACCAGCAGCAATACCTCCTCCCAGTTTTCAGAGGCAACTGGAAGCATCCCAGCTGTTTTCAAAGGTGCTTGTTGCCTTCAGACATGGCTGGAAGTCTTGGAAGTCCTCAGTGACCTGTGTACTTGCTGCCTGCCACTTCTCCTGGCTCTTTTGGAAACTTCTGGTTATTAACTTTAACCACTTTGGAATTCCTTTTCCTTTCTCCATCAGGAATATTTCTATCACTTCAACACACATCTCTTTAAAAAAGAAGTGGGGACAGAGAGGGGAATAGCATTTTATTAAATGTACATGACACTGAGGATACAAAAACACCAGCATGGGATGAATTTACTAATCAAATGCAGACCTGGTCTTCATTGTAGTATGACACTGGAAAGGAAATATCTCTTCAAAAGGTTTATTTTAACTCCAAAGGAAAATTAAGAGAGAGAATGTTGAAATACAAAGGAGTCCAGGGGGTAGCAGGGAGGGAAGCTGGGGAATAATTGATGCAAGTAGGGAAGCGGAGCCTCAGCCCAGGGCAGAGGGAGTAGTGGAGGGTCCATACTGAGTACAGAGTGCTTCAATCAAATTACCATGCCCGGAGAGGCAAGGCAATGGTTAGAGCTGGGTGAAGCTCGGCCATTCTCCTACTGCTCCCACTGGAGGAATTTTAGTGGTTTTGCACTGCAGATCCTTCGCTCCTTACCCCAAATGTCACCATGAAACCCAGCTTACCAGGCTGTAGCTGTGGCAGCAATAGTGGTTTAAGGAGCTTCTCTTTCAGGTGCTCAGTCTCACCCTGCTGAGCCATTCAGTGTTGTCCTGACAGCTGTTCACATGGCCTTATTTAAATCAAATCAGTGAATTGAGCTAGGTTTATTATTTTCCAGGTTTATTTTTAAACCTGGATCCGCTCACTGCTGTGGTTTACAGAGCGGCCCCATAAACTGCTGGCTTGTCACAGCAAGCTTGCAGGCTTGCAGGCTGAGCTCAGCGCTGGGAACCAGCACATGGGGTGGGCACAAACTCCGTAAGCTGGTGTGGCTGCTGGCCCCCCGTGCCGCACTCTGATTTCTCAGATAGAAGCGTAATTGGTTTTTCACAGGCTTTGGTGGGAAGTTCCAATTCTTATTGTTCATCCTTGCTCTGCCTTTCATTATGAGGGGTGTTGGGTCCCCTCATTGCTGTAATGAGAACCAAGAAAAACATAATAATTCAAAGGGAAATATGAAAATGCTCTTCAAAATCAGATGTGTGAAACACTATAGCTAAAAGATATATGTGAAGTGCTGGTTAGAGGATGCTGGAGCAAAGGCAGCTTAGAAGTTTTCTTTTTTTTTTCTCTTTCCATTATTCTTCAGAAGGATGAACTCTCATTTTTGTTTCATGCAGAGTCTCTGAGCACTTAGAGCAGTTTTTTTGTATGCTGTGAAGTTGAAGAGAACTATTTTCACTTTAAAACTTTATTTCTTGGAGTCTTTGTTTCTTGGGCTCGTGAGACATGGGATTTGGGTAAAGAAACAGCTTTCACCCTGTATTTCTCTCTGTCTTCAGGCAGAAAAGTCACATGTTTACAAGTGGGAAAATTTACACAAACTACACGGGGCAAACATTAATTCCCTCTCCTCTTCAGAAGACTCTTCCAAATATTGTTGGCTGGGGTTTTCTTTTTCCTCAGAAAGCATTGCTGTATGCCACATAGTGCATTACATTTGCCATGCAAGCTTCAGTCTCCCAGAAATGCTTATAGGCAGATACCCTGCTTCTTTGCTTTTGACCCCACCAAACCAGTTTTCTCTCCAGCATCTTTGCACATGTTCTGTATATAAACCCCTGAAAATGGATGCGATGAGGGCCTGTTTGATTGCGTTACATGAGAGGAAACTGTGTGCGCCACATTTTCAAAGGGGAGGGATGCCTTCTGAAGAGGGCAGGGGGGTTTCTGTGGATCACAGCAGGACAACTGTATATGGAAAACCAGCCATTCTTGCTGGCTTCTTATAAGCTGCCCACAGAGTACAAACAATGCCAGACACATGATGTATGGATTTGATTCATTAAAAAAAAAAGTAATAAAACCCCTTCAAATTGTAAACTAGGTTACACTTTTCAGACACAGTTCCCGCAACAAATTCTCTTCAGTCTTAATTTATGAGAAACTAGTGACTTCTGTAAACGTACATGGCTGAGTCCCAAGTTGTCGAGGTTTGCTGGGAGAAAGAGCTTTCAACAAAGTTGCAGTATCAATGGGTTGTCCCTTATACCAGTTAATCATGGAGGAAGTCTGCCACACATCTGTCAAAGCAGGTTCCTTTCTCAGTTGCTGCCCCCAGCACTTGAAGACAGAAGGGCTGATGGCGGAGTGGTGGCCAGAGTAACAAAAATGCGGAGTGCCACCACTCTGGCTGGGCTTTCTGCCGGCAGGCATCTCACTCCGCTGCTTTTCATGCCCTTACAGGTGCGATACTCCAGCTGGCGTCAACCTCCAGATGGGCAACGTCTGGCCCTTGGGTGCCAGGGGGGAGGTGGAGTTGAGCAACAGTCTGGCTCAGTCTTGAGCCTGAATCCTGTTGCTATTTGTACCAGCAGAGTCAGGCTGCATCCATGACTGCCCTTTGCTTACTGTCTGCTCCTTCTGTTGCTTTGCAGGGCAGCCCAAAAGTTTATACCACAGGCAAGTCTCCCTCCACTCCTCCCCTTCCTTGCAGCAACATAGATGTGTTGTAATGGAGATGATTTCAAAGGGATTTAATCAATCAGGGTGCCAAAGTACTTCATGCAAGAGAGTTCTGTGTAATGGGAAAGCCTTTTAATGAGGAGGATGTGTGCAGCAGTGAACAGCTTCAGATTTCACTGCTAGATGTGCAGGAGAGCAAACCTTGGCGCTGAGCAGCGTGTGACTTCACATCCCCATGCAGCTCTTAAGGATGTTTAAACTTCAGCAGGTAGTTGGACTCGCAAAACATTTTAAAACAAGGAGAAAACTAGATAGTGTATAACGGGCTGTCAGTCAGTAGAAGAACTCGGCCATGTCTTTTTAGTATGTTTTGGTAAGGGAAGGTCAGGAAGGAGATTTGAACCACAAGCTGATTCAAAAATGTTTTATTTTTTGTAAACAACTCCATCTGGAACTAGTAAACTTTCAAAGTTTGAGCCAGCCCCTCACCACCTCCACACACCCCAGCCTGCCTGAAATGAATCCAGCAGCAACCATTGATTTCCATTGCCTTACAGAGCTGGGATATGATCACACCACCTCTGGGCCAGAAGAGAATACAATCACTCACTCTGAGTCATTACATAAGCTAAAGTATGTGATTTATTAAACCACAAAAAATAGGTTGTACTAACATTGAGAGTCTGACTTGAAACCACAGAAGGAGCGGCATGCAGAGTTAAGGCTGGGACTCCCTGCTTAACCTATCTTGTGGTGCCTGGGCATCGCGTGTGACCTGTGAAATCACCCCTGCTGTGGAGACTCCCTGAAAGGCAACAGACAGAGGCAAGGATGCCATTTGAGCCTTAACGCTGATTTTTCTTGCTTTTGTGGGCTTGAGTCAAGTTTAGCAAAGTGACGATTTAATTTTCTTTTCTGGTTTGGTTGGATCCTGTTCTAGTCTTCCTAGACTTGGCCCATTACCTTGGAATTCAAAAGAGCAAATATATAAAATGATAAATAATAGGAAACATTTGGAAATCTAAAATGTTTCAGTGAAATATACAGGCAACTCTCCCAAATATTCCGTGTTTTATTTCTCATTTTCAGTCTCAGTGGAGCTATATGAGACACCACCTATTAATGCGTTCTTAGGGATTCCTTATTCTGTAGGTCACTGCACCAAGAGCTCGTAAAGTTTCCAAAGTGCAAATAGCAAACAGCGTCTTCAGTCTTCTCTGTCTACCTAAAGTCTGCATATGTCAGGCATATTGCTAGAGTGTACTCAGGTTATCGCCCTATTTTTCATACTCTGTCTCTAGGTCTGTGCTACTGGTTGTTGTTGGAGACAGGATTAGTTCTGGGGCTGGGTAGGATCCTGTCCCAGTGCGGCTGTCCCTGTGTTCTTAGACTTTTCTGGAGAGGTCATGTACTTAGCAGTATGTGTGTTTAAGGTAGAAGGGGCTACAGTAATAGATTTGCATTTATAAATGGTTAGTGCAATGCAAGAATGTTATTAAGTCCATCAGTTTTTGGCTTCTGGTGCATCTCAGTGAGCATGAAACATTTGTTATGGACGCTCATTGTTTTACGGTCTTCCATTCCACTTAGACGAGCAGATTTGCACAAAGTCAAGGATTTCTGTGCGTTAGAGATAGAGCACAAAATCTGCCAGAGTATTAGGTGATGACCTAAGGGAAGGCGATCACCAGCTTCTGATTTTGGCCACAGAAGTGACTGCAACAGCACAGAATATCATTTCAAACCTGAGCAGATCAGGGATGTATTCCCACTTTGCTGTGAGCCTGATACCATTATGCAAACCCATTTTTAGTAACTCTGTTGGCTTTGGTTTCTTCTCTTGAATATGGGGCTCTGAATAAGCAACAGGTATGATATTTAAGACTTCAGTAGAATTGGGGGGGGAGTTTGTAACAGCTGTTTTACCCGTTCTTGTTTCTCCTGTTTGGTTGTGCTATATGGGAGTGTTCTGGATAAAAGATAGTATCACTAGCCAGGCAGTACTGAATATGCTACAAGGAAAGGAATTACCCTAGACTCTGCCTGCATTAGAAATGTTTTGGAGGTTAATCATGGTGTAGTTTCTTCTGGCACATCTGTACTCCATGTCCTGGAGACATTCTGAAATGGTCCGCGTTGATGTACAGGGTTTGAAACCACCATTTCCATTAGACCCGTTTTCAGTACGTCTGAGCTCATCACACCCTGGGAGTATGTTAGATCTAGTGGATGCAACCTTAGTGCCAAAAGAAGAGTCATATTAGAAAGTTTCTCCTTTTGTGAGTGAAATGCCTGTGAGCTCATCTTTGTGAGTGACAGCGACACAGAAGACAAGTCAGTATTCATCTAATCCTTCCTCCATCTGGCTTCTTATTGCCAAACACCCTACCACCTTCATGTCACTAAATAAGAAGAGAAAAACATCATATATTTCACTGGGGTTTTTTTTTTTTTTTTTTTTGTTGGTAGTGTTGTGGGTGGGGTTTTTTTCCTACCTCAGGAATTTCACTCTACAAAGCAAAATACCCAAACACATCTTCTCAAATTACGGTGACCTCTATGTCACCATAAGACTGAAGACCCAGTTGCTGCAGCACCTTCCATTTTCATAGGCTCTGCAAACAGTGCCAAAATTTAAAGTATAGGTGGCAAATTTACTGTGACCCTGTCCATAAATACATCCATTGTAATCCCTGCTCCCTTTTATACAGCTACTCTGCAGTCCAAAATCCACCCCATCTGCCATCTTCTAGGAACAGTGTATTGCTCAGGGCTTCACCTTCAGTTTGAATCAACGGAAACACCAGAAGAGCCATGTGGAGGTACCAAAAGGAATACGGTACAGCCAAACATGGGGCCAGACCATTACCAGCAGTGTGCAGAGGATGATCAGGTAATGGGCAGGTTGTTAGGAAATCTAAAATTCCAGTGTGTGGGTGTGCAATTTTAGCCAAGTAGGTCTCTCTTCAGGTGGTCTGCTTTTTGGGAAAAAGCTCTTAGGGGGTGTTTGCAGAGCACCATCATAATCAAGCTTGACTCTGATCCAGGGCTCTGGTCCCAAGTGTGGCAGATAAAAGAAAGTACAAAGCAGAATGAAATTAAATAATCAACCAGCAAGCCTCCTGACAGCTCAAGTTCCTCCACCCTTCCTGGATATTGCAAGAGCAGGACTCTGACTCTCAAAGCATGGCATTTTGAACAAGGCTGAGGGTGTGGCAGGCTACAGAGAGGCTCCTTGTGCAGCGTCCTTCCACAAAATGGAAGAGACCAAATGATTAAGTGGGTGTGATTGGGCATACTGGGGCACGGCAGGATCAGTGCCGCATTGCAGAAGTCCTGGACAAGTATGCTTTCTGCACTGGTGCTGTGTGAGTCAGGAGTAAACCTTGTCATTGTGATGCTGTCTCTGCATGGCTGCTGTGAGCTGTGGCAGGAGCTTTCTTTCAAGACTAGGTTGAGTTCCAAAACCTGTCTGTGGCAGAGAGAGGGCTGGCCAAAGGGCTTTAGGGACATGTCCTCCCAATTTTCAGCAGGCAGAGGTGGTTCCTGACCCCTGGAGGGTGATCTTGTCACGCCCATCTGGACCTTTCCCTCCTTCATCCCCACCACCTTTTATCAGGAGGTCCTAAGTGTCACCTGAGCCCTTTGGATAAACAAGGTTGCATTGTACATTGATTATTCCCATGAAAGAGCACAACAGCTCCTTTGAAGTCATTACAGCCTCCTGTTTGAGGGCTCCCAGGGCAGAGTGCACAGGGCCTGACTCCTCCTCTCCCTGGCAGAGGTCTTACACCCAGGCGGGTCTGCCGCTTCTGGGAGAACTATCTGCATTTACATCAATTCAAGAGCGATGCTGGAACAAAACTCTCAAAACTTGTTTACTGTGCTGAGCCCTTGTCTGCAGTCTGTTGTATTAATTGTGCAGAGTCTTCAGTTAATAAAATGCATTGTAAAATTACTCCTGGAAAAGAAGTTGCTGCAGATGGGAAGCAGTTACTTTCCCAGACAAGAACGCTTAATAGTTTTTAATATTCTCCCCCATGTACTCGAGAGCAGAAGTCTGTGTTTAGGATTTATAGGAAAAAGCTTATGCAGGATTTATTAGTCTTTAAAAGATATCATTTGCTACTGCTTAGCATTTGTGTATTTATTTGTGTACTTAAAGCAAAGAAGGGAGAAAAATCTCTACCTCTCCCTTTCTCTTCCCTGGACTGAGGCCCTGTATGCCAAGTCTCATCCGGTACAGAGTTTTTCTATAAATGAGTAATAATAAAGCCCTGAAAATAGGTTTGAAATTTTTAATGGAAATGCTGACTTGACCTTAGCTGTAGAGAGCCATGAAAGGTGCTGCTGTAATAAAGGAATGACTTCATCAGGAAATCAGGAAATCCTCATTCAAACCTCCAAATATATATAAATATATCCATTTATTCCATTGTGAATCAAATGATGCCATGTCCTGTAATTAAGGATGCTGGCAGCCAAGTTGTATCATACATTTATTTCCATCACAGTACATTAGTGGCTCAGCAACTTTGGTTTCTTGGTCACCTGCTTCGGCAAATGTCCTTGGAGCTTTATTTCACAGCTTATTTGGTGGTGACAGATCCTTTATTTATTCCCTACCTGAGGGGCAGGGATTCCACTAATTGCCTCAGACCAACTGCTCAGAGATGATTATATGCACCACAGGGCAGTTACAGTACAATAAAAGAAAGCAGTGTAACAGCTGAATGAGTTCCTGATGTGTTGATGGCAGGTGAACCGTCACCTAGTCTACGATACGCCTAGATGGGAAAAACAGTCATCAAAAATGGGCTTTACTGGCACCTGTTTTAAAGATAATGTGAGCTTTTTTCCTTTCTGAGAAAAGCAGTTTTAAGAGTATTAGTCGGTGGAACATAGCAAACAGCTTCAGCAAGATCCCAGTAACGTCAATGACAAAATCCAAGGATGTCCCAGCAAACCGCACTCAGTCTTACAAGAGCTGACCTTGGGCCTGATGAAAGCTTATCTGAACCAGCTGAGAAATCTTTCCACTGATTTACTGGACAAGTAAGCAGTCACTGCCTGGTTACGTGAATTCAACAAACTATGGAAAAATATCTGGGATCCCCGTATCATGGCATTTTCTAATAAAGATAAAGTTGTAGGGCCAAATTTTGACCTCACTGAGACTGCAACTACTCAGAGCAACATCAGAAGTCTTATTCCTCTCTTCTTCTATTTCTGGATCTCAACCCTTTATTTCCTTCCCCCAGGCCTAAACAGAAGCCACTGCCTTGATTACTCATCAGCAGTCATCAGCAAATGTGCTAAAGGAGATGTTTTGAAGCTGGAGAGAGCAAACTTGTTTTAAAAGTTGGTTAGCGGAAGAGATCTCCCAGCCTTCAAAGTGTCCATACAAAGTCCTGGTTCAGTTTGCTCTCCTTTGATTTTTTTCCCCAGTACAGTAGCTGATGCAATACACTGACTATAGAAGTGATACTTGAGTTTCCAGACTTGAGTCATGAAAACCATTAGCCTAAAAACCAATACAGAGGAGGGAAGAAGGCTTTCATGCACAAAACAGGGCCCAGTATCAAGGAACAGGCCACTGTCTGTTAATTGTTTGCGTTTGCATTAGACCCTGAGATCACGACAAGAGTGGTGGACAACTGAGCCTCAGATGCAGTAGAGGGAGAAAGCTGGTCTGTCTGCATGTACTCCTAATTTCTCTCTCCCTGTTGAGGTTGTGAATAGCAATGGGATTTGACACTCTTCCTGTGTAGAAAAGTAGCAACCTGTAAGCTCAAAAATAAGCTTTTAAATGATACTGGAGTAAACAGGTCTTGTGTGGGTGACGTCAGAGTGGAGCATTAGTATATGCAACTGTCTGATTACTGTTAGAATCAATACCTTAGTTACTAGGCTGTAGTACTACGTGCAATTAGTACATGCCTCAGTACAGGTTTTATCTGCAAGATCTGGATGTGGGTATCTCTTTGGTCTTTGGTTCCACCAGCTGGAGCCTTCCTGTCTTCACTCTGTCACCGAATCCCCCCTTCTTGCCAGCTTTAGTTACACCTCTACCTCTACTGCCTATTGCTCCGTAGTCCCTGAAGCAGATCTTGACACGTGTCTCTTCCTGGCCTGCCTTCCTATGGTGGGACTCCAGAGGCAACACTTTTGTTGAGGGCTTTGCAGTGCCCTAGAGGAAAAGGATAGGTTAGGATTTGTCCTATCATATGTCTGTCCAGCACTTTGCAGATGAATGTCGGAGGATATATTATTATATGTGGACAATTTGTAACTGTTGAAAGTCTCATAAGGACCTCCAGTGGGACCATTTTTCTGTGGAACTGCATGCACCTCGGTTACAAGACACTGGGGAAGGGATGTGGTCAGTTCCAAAGCCCAATTATTGTTTAACCATCTGGCCAGCGAAGAGTTAGCTCCCCAAAAGCTGTAGACACATTGTGCTGGGGCTGATCTGCTGAAGGACTGGATGTCACTTGTGGGTAGGTACCTGCCACAAGACAGGATTGAGATGTGGAGATTGCCAGGGAGAGAGCCCAGGGCAGCCTTCTCACCGTTTCATGGTTTTCCACTCCTTTGCATTTTCAAAGCCTTTTTTAGAAATCATTAAATTTGTAATTATACGATGCTCTTTTCATATGAAGAAGAATTTTGAAGAATTTTCATATTTCTAGGAGAACTATGGTGTTTTTGCAAGTGGCTTGTTACATTTATTTCTTTCCAGTGCTCTTATTTCTGTTGGTAATTGTGTAGCTAGAAAATTAACATGACAGAGTTGCTCATATCATTTTGGAGCTGATCCGAAGTAGTAGCCTGCAGTGATGCATTAGATATTAGATAAAACCTCTGAAACACTTTTAGTAATACTCAGACAGGATTTAATTTACTGAAGAATTTATTCTGCTCCACTGTTCTCATTTGATTTTACATACTGCTGAAATTGAAATGATTTTGTTGCTGAACTGAGGTGGTTGGCTGCCACAGGAAACTTAATTGCTTTCTGAACTAAGCCATGGCAGAGTGAAGTTGGTGTGAAGGAAGAGAGTAGACTATGTCAGATGCTGGCTCTATCTGCAGTAGATTAAAATGGATTATTCAAATGGCTGCTAAGAAGAACAAAGCTTATCTAATTTGGGATGTAGAACAGGATGCATCGTGTGCATTTGAGCATTGCAAAAAGTCACTAGTGAATTCTGCTAAAAAGAAGCCTGCAAAGTATGTAAAACAGTTTGTCTGTGGAGGTCTGGGTAAGCCTTGACAGGCACTGTGGACTTTTCTCTCTCCAGCAAAAGTTTATAGAGATCTTTTTCTTTTAAAAAAACAACTACGGAATATCTAGAGTTAGAGAGAGAGGAAAGGTGGGCTCTACCACTTGTCTTCTGCCATAAGTAATAGGATGACACTGGTTCATCCTAGCCAGCAATCTGGTCCTCTATAGCTGGGCAAGTAATGCATAAATACTGGTATTATGTTGGAATTTCTACGTGAATGCCTTTTGCAATGACTGCTTCTCGTTTGTGTTCTCTCTGAGTACTCAGTATTTGAAATTAGCTGTATATAAATATTTCTTGAAAGCAAATGTCAAAATCACATACATAAATGTTTTTGTAGACCGCATTGTAAATTTACATGCATTTGCAGGAAGCTGGAAATGCTCAGACGCTCCTCTAGTCGCAGGATGGAGATATTGCCAATTTTTTTCTTAGTGCAAACAAAATGCAAATTCAGATTTTATCATTGGGAATTTTCCATGCGAAGAGAAGACACTATTTTTTCCTGCAGACTTTCTATCCTATGATTCTAGTTATTTATCAAATCCAGTATGATACCATAAGTACCCGTTAAAGTAAAGGATGTGGACCTATAATGTGGTCCTTTATTCCTCTTACACTGAGCGGATGCTGGGGATCAAGATACTTTAATCTACCTTTGCTATTCAGTGTCTTTCCCACACTTGAGCCTATCTTGAAGTCATAAAAAACTCTTTGCAAATGTATAGTCTCTTATACAAAAAAATAAAGCCAGTGGTTTATAGAGCTTCCTATCTAAAATTGTTAAAGAGAATTTTAACAAGCTCTAGTAAATCTGGATGAATGGGAAATCATCTATGAACATAGAACCAAATAAAACCTGCTCGCCAAATTCCTAACTGATGTAAATCAGAAGTCTCTGGAGTAGTGTTGTTTTACAACAGTTGATGTCTATCCCTGTGCGTTCACTTTAATTCCTTGTGTGACTTGTGTAATTTAATATCTGTGAATATTTAAGTAAATGAATTTTGTCCAAAAGGAAGTTTGCCAAAAAGTAAAAATCACACAGCTATTTTCAAGTATCTTTTAATGAGAAATTAGTGCAGCTGTCTTGAAATCACTTTGATTTTCACTTTCTTGTTCTTATTGCTTCAGTCTCCAATCACCAAGTGTACAAATTATGTGACTTAGTCAAAAATCTCACAAGATACTCACAGAAAAATCTCCGAGAGGCACTTATGATATTGTCAACTGCTTTTTAATGTGTATATGAACAATAGATATGAATCTATCTGTTGCTGGATAATTCATTAAGGGTAAAGGGCTTCAATGATACATTATGATCGATGGGGCTTAAGCTGGCTTTCTGTTTAGGCCGAGTTTCAGTCTTGTGGGAAGATGTGTGTTTTAGCAGGGTGAATCCCGGTTGCCAGCAACCTGCGCATGGAGGGAATGAGCTCAGGAGGCTGCTGTGGGTGTCTTCACTGCACCCGTAGTTCAGTTATGATTGTTATTAACTCAAGCTGTAATTTAGATTTTGCTCCTGGTTGGCCCATCTAGGGTGTGAGCAGGAACTCCCTTTCTGCACCAGCTCAAATGCCAGCTCCTCTGCTTGTCGAGCTTGAGCTGGAATATACTGAAGTGTGTCATTAATGGAATTTTTAGTTAAAAGAAAAAAAAAAAAAGAAATTATTCCTCAAATCAACTGTGAAACATTTGCTGCAGAAGTGAATAAACCTGCTTCTGCTCCAAAATTAAGTGAAAACTGAAATGGGTGCAAGTCCAGATGGCAAAAGTGAAAGCCAAACAACAGTGCTGGAATATGATGTTACTTCTTCCCATGTCCTCAGGCCATCAGTGCCCAGGTTGCCTGGAGTCCCAGGCACACACTTGTGTGTACAGTGACATCTAGTGACAAAGAAAATATAAGTGAAAAAGCTGTCTGCAGGACATTTTGCCCAGCGCTGTCATCTGAACAGCTGTAGTTGCAGCTACAGGACAAATATTCTTGACTTTGGCAGTTTCCTGAGACTAGTGTGTTTTTTCAAAGGCACAGAAATTCCTGCTTTGTCAGGTTAATATTTAACCTTCTAGCAGCTGGCTGCAAATATAGAGACTAACTTTACAATCTTACCTTGATGTGGTGCAAAAGGTATTTTTGATTCCAGGTGCCATTTGTGGCAGCATTTGTTGGGCTTTTTTTCCCCCACATTATTTCTAATGTTACTGTACCCCCAGCAGCTGGATAACTAGACATACAGAATGAGTTTATTGTTTGAGTTATGCAGCTAAAAGGAAATCCTTCCAAATGTAGGTTGATGAGAAAGCTCTTTTGATAGTCCTTTACAGAACTTAATGCTTTTAAAATGCTTTTTAGGCATGAAGGTTTTAAAACAAAAATTAAACCCCATGTTTTTCATAGATATATTCTTTGCTTCCCTAGTCGTGGCTGGAATACCCATGTATTCTGGGATGGGTACCACTCTGCATCAAGCCTGTTTAGGTAAATGGCACTTCATTTTGGCCTTAGTAGATGCTTTTCACGTGGTTACTTACTTTCACCATGCAAATATCTCATATTCCATAAAGGCTTCCTAACTGAACCAGGTCTGGAGTGCACTGGTGGATGTTGCTGACCCTGGGAATGTGTGGAGAAAAGGAAATGTAAAGAAATAACCCAAAGCATAGAAAATCAAGTGAGATCAGTCAAGAGGGTTTTTCCTTTTTCAGTGGAGCCACCCTGGGTTTTCATGGCAGTCAGACTGAGATCAGAGTTTTTCCCTTTCATGTCAAGATACATACGGGTGGTTTTCAAGCCTTATTTCTAGAATGTCAAGTCTGAGATACAAAGCTGCCAAGCCTCCACCCCTTGCAAATCAGAGATCACCTATTGTCCTGAATTTGAAAATCCTGGCTAATTTTAACCAAGAATGGAAATGTATTCACTTATATAAACAGTGGAAAGTAGAGGCCCCCAGAATAAAATTGCTTAAAAACATGCTTTATTTTACATCTAAATGTAGTTCCATTGAGTTTATGTGATCACTGTACTGTTTAAAGTGAAGTACAACACCAAGTGTTTGCATCAGAGCCGTAAGTGCCTAAAGCAGCGTGGTTAGGGCACTTACTGACTAATGTCATTCATTTTGTCAGCATAGAAGGAATTCATAAACATAGAGGAGATTTTTAAAACTCAGCTTAGATATCCACGTACATTTTATTAATTTCTCCTGAAGGCACAACTGAAGAGGGGTGTGTTTTTCTTTGTATGCACATGAAGAGCTGCTTAAATTCTTGGCTATACATGAGTGATTTTATTAAAATCAAGTATAATATAGCTTAGCAAAATTGTTTCTTAATTATTAAAGCAATTAGAGGGATCTAAGAAAGAACTTATTCCCACTAGGCTAAGCCTGCATATAAAGCCTCCCTTTCAGCTTCCTATTTCAGTTGTTCCACATTCTTATAAAACGCCTACTAATCACTCTCTAAGCTCAGGTGAACACAAAAAGGGTGAAGTGCTATCAGAAAAAAATATTGAACCACCACCAGCACATAGTTAGGCTAGCAATATATTCCTACAGTCACTTTAAGCTGATACAAGTACAGAAAAGGCCATTCTTCCACCCACACCGGAGGTCTGGAGAGGGAATGGACTCAGCTGAAAACTAACCAGTAATACTAACAAAGATACTTTTTAGCCAGATAGTTTTTCTGGCTGTACCAGGTCAGTGCAGGAGATGGTCAGGAGAGCCAAAGTCCAGCTGGAAGATATAATCCCTCCATTTAGTGGCTGCTTGTTCTTTTCTTGGCTAAAAGCATCAGTGGAGCCCCACCGCAAGGATTTACACAAGTTCAGCTCTTCTTTTGTGTGTCCAAAATCTATTGCAGGTGTTAGCCTTGTAGGCTTTAAAGAGAAATCATGCTGGCCATCTCCATCTTGCCAATAAATATTTTCTGATTTACTTCATGCTTTTTAGAGGACTATTTCCTAACAACCAGCATCCAAATTGTAGACTTTGGTCATCAGTTGATTTAGTAGCTCTCCTTAATAAGTGCATCCAACACACCTGCTCTGCCACAGAAGCACTGTACTTGTGCAGACACAGTGGGGCTGTGGAATAGTTGCAGTTGTGATAAAGCCCCCAAAGGGTCCTATAAAACTAATGGGGTCAAGAGAGTGTCGCCCTATGCAGGTACCACCATTCCCAGTGTTGTCATTTGTTTCTGTTTAAGTATTATGTTTAGACTGGTAGCAATTGCTGTAGTTCAATCACTAAAATGTACCTGTGATTAATAATTGCTATAATACAAGATGTGTAAAGTTTTACCACTATGTCCTGGAGGGCTTGTAACAAGAATGACCAGTTTAAAGCTGAAGCCAGGAATGTGGTAATGAGTGCATATAATAGAAATGTTAATTAAAACACTCTAAGGAGAGAGAAGGGAGGGGAAGCTCTGTGCCCCATGTTATCATGTGATAGCCCTGTGCCCATTCACAGAAAAAGAGAGCCAGGGAAGCAGACAAAAAGAGGTGGTTGTACTTAAGCTAAAGCCAGCGGCTCTAAGCAGGTTTAAAAGCTATCTTTAATGATCGAAGCCTGATGAGCTCCCAGTAAGTCTCTACACATAACTCTAAGAAACACATCAGGCTACGAACGCCCCAGGGAAAGCCAGCCCCAAGTGACTAGGAGGGGGCAATTAGACAAATTCACAAGCTGAGATGCAGGAACAGCTAAAGAGGATCATTATTGTTAAGGGTCTAAATAATGCATGTGGTGCTTCTCTAACTTGGTCCTATTCTTGCAGATCCGTGCTTTCTAAATAAGTAAATTTTTTTATGCCTAAGACTTTTCTAGCGATAGCAGTGACTTTGAGTAATCTGACAAACACAGGGCACTGTGTCCCTTTCAGCCCTGGGTGACCATATTGTACGTGCATGGCCCGATACCCTAATGCATTTCTCAAAAAATGTATTAGATACACCTCCCTGAGCTGTACTGGTCAGCTTAGGATTTCGTATGTAAGGATCGCTACACAGGAGGGGATTGTGGATGTCTGGCATTCATCAGAAAAGCCTGTCGGATTATAGGGGAAGTGCCCTAAGCCCAGGGAGCCTGAAGAAGCTTGTAAATGCCTCCATCATTTTCTTGCTCCAGCGTGACCCTGGCAGGAGACACTGAGAAAAGGAACAAGATGATTCCAGCCACTAGAAAAGGCCAGACTCAATAAGAAANACTAGAGAAGGCCAGAATCAATCAGAAATTTTTAATAGCCTATAGAGTTGCCAAGTATCTTCCAAGATAGAAGGGCTCATGAGAGTTTTCTGTTTGACTGAAGAGATCACCTCTGAACTTCAGTTGCCAGAATTCAAAGAATTCAAGGCCTTTGCAAACATACTTGCTTCTCAGATTGGAGAGTTGCCCTCACTGGAGAGTGGAGGTGCTTGGAAAAACACTGATGTTGATGTTTAATTTTAAATATGTCATGACTTTTCCCCCCTTTTTCTTCTACTTTTTTGTTTGTTTGTTTGTTTCCTATATTTCTGGGGGAAAATTACTTTCTTTAACCATATTTAATAGAAATGTGGTTTTTTATGTGGGCTCTAGGATACTTCAGCTTAGCATTGGTGCAGTTTATTCAAACCTAATTTAAATCCCAGCTCAAACTTACTTGAGACCAAATGGACTCAGACTAACAGTCCAGCAGCTATCTATATGTCACAGATGTGTTTTCTCCTTCACATGGTAGGCACTGATTTCACAAAATTCTGAAACACAATTTAACATATGTGCTAACAGCCAGTTGCAGTAGATTTCAATATACACTTAAAGTTAACTGTGTAGTTAAATGCTTGGCTGAATCATGACCTGTATAAATTATTCATTTA
>VYZV01013709.1:17235-31098 GCA_013401275.1 Pandion haliaetus | reverse complement strand
CTGGTGTGCGACAACGGCTGGTGGCTGGTCAAGGCGGGCTTTGCCGGAGACGATGCCCCCAGGGCCGTTTTCCCGTCCATCGTCGGCCGCCCGAGGCACCAGGTAAATACGGAGGCAGGAGCGGGACAGGACGGAACCTTCCCCCCCTCGCCAGGAGCCGCCTCCACTCGCCCCTTCCCTCCGTAGTTCTGTCCTGTCCCTAGTGCCCTGCCCTTCCCTCCGCTCGCTTCTTGCCGTAGTGCTAGAGACGCATTTCCAGGTCTCTCCAGTGCTTCCCCCCAATTCCCCTGTTTGGCTGTCCCTTATCTCCTTTCTATCACGTTCTCCCTTTCCCTCAGCTACGTCTAACTCACCAACTTCCCTCCTGACTCTCTCCCTGTTCTCTCCCCTAATGAGCCCAAACCCAGCTTCCTACAAAGCTACTTCCCACTCCATCCCCTAGGCCAGACCTGCTGCTGGTCCTAGTTCAAAGCCATCGCCGCTGGCTGAGTCTGCACACAATGTAGTTTGTTTAAGGCCCTTCCCACCCATCCTGTCCAACGTTTCACATACCAAACACCTTCTTTCAGTTTCCTCTACTTCTTTTGTCTGTCTCTGTTCTTACCTTCTTACTGCTCTATAAGCCTCCTTTTCTCTGTTCCCTATCATTCTCTTTTGTCACAGTGAAATCAGTACATGGAAAATATGGTATTTTTTCTCCTACAATTTCCTTGGTCAAAAGTTTGTAATGCCTTTTTTTTTTTTTTTTTTTACCTAACACATTTGCAATTTGTATTTTGTTATTGTGAATAAATTACTGCTGAGGCTCCACAGTAGTATGGAGTATCTTCCTTCACTAGAAGGCTAATCTCCCTCTGTATCTTCTGGTTTATAAACTCTCTTCGTATGTCTCACTGTATCTTTTCCGGCTCATGATATTGTGCGGTTTGCTTTCAGTCAAAGTTTTGGACCAGAAATAAGTAATTGAAAAGAAGAGGTGCATTAAAAAAGGGGGAAAAAATCCTTTCATCTGATGAAAGGAAAAAGAATTTTATGAGAAAGCTTCAAATTCTGTTCACTTGATATTTTAATAATGCTCATTTCTTTTCCTAAACAACCTTTTAGTGGTGTGACTGCTTGTACCTTTTTGGAAAATACCATAGTTGCAATGTAATTGTTTGGGCTCTGTGATGTTGTCTTCCTCAAATAATGCTTTTCTGTACTTTCTTCTTTTAGGGTGTTATGGTTGGCATGGGTCAAAAAGATTCCTATGTGGGTGATGAAGCTCAGAGCAAAAGAGGTATCCTTACTTTGAAATATCCCATTGAACATGGCATCATCACCAACTGGGATGATATGGAGAAGATCTGGCACCACACTTTCTACAATGAACTCCGTGTGGCCCCTGAGGAACACCCTACCTTGCTCACAGAAGCCCCCTTGAACCCTAAAGCGAATCGTGAAAAGATGACCCAGATAATGTTTGAGACCTTCAACGTGCCTGCTATGTATGTGGCGATCCAGGCTGTCCTGTCCCTGTATGCTTCTGGTCGTACAACAGGTAAAATAAACAAATGAACAGTATTCAGATATTTCCTTTCAGGAACTCTCCTTCTTCCCCACTCCAAAGAGGAAAAAAACCCACCATAACTCATTCAAATTTACAGAAAGCTTTAGTTGGTAGCGATTGATGGTAACAGTAGCAGAAAAGCCAGTACAAAATAGTCTATGGAAAGGACAATGTGGACCTGTCTGCACTGCTTTCGGAGAGGCACTGTGGAACAAAGTCCCCTGCCGCTTGTCATGACGCAAGCAGGGAGACATTCCTGTGAAGATACTGCCATTACACAAGTATTACACCGGTTTAAGGGTTTCAACTGGGCCCAAAAGATGCCCGTTACCGGATTAAGACAGTCACTATTGCAAATATACTTACTGCTCGGTGCAGTAGCAGTGGAAGGCTGCTCGTATGGATTAGCTTAAAATACGAGTGGAACAACTGTTTTATGGGAGAGTTCACGCCAAACAGAATGTCCGGGCAAGCAAAGGCAAAGGAATGGGCAAGATCTTTATGGCTAAAATAGAATGATGCTACTTTATACTGCCTGAAAAAATCGTGTATCTTGTTCTGTTTGTTGCTGCTTACTGTGCCTAAGGGCTCTAAGTGTTTGCTAGGTGATTTCAACTGCTCTCTGACATTTCTCTCCCAGGTATTGTTCTTGACTCTGGCGATGGCGTCACCCACAATGTGCCTATTTATGAAGGCTATGCTTTGCCTCATGCCATCATGCGTCTGGATCTGGCTGGCAGGGATCTGACTGACTACCTCATGAAGATCCTCACGGAGCGTGGCTATTCCTTTGTGACAACAGGTCAGTCCTTCAGCTTTGCCCTCCTGTGAAAATCCTCATGTCTCTCTTGGCCCACCTTCTTCCTCTAGTATTTTGCTTATCCAAGCCTTGATTTGATACCCATATATCTGCAGCTGAACGTGAGATTGTTCGTGATATCAAAGAGAAATTGTGCTATGTTGCCCTGGACTTTGAGAATGAGATGGCCACTGCTGCCTCTTCCTCCTCTCTGGAAAAGAGCTATGAATTGCCTGATGGTCAAGTGATCACAATCGGTAACGAACGTTTCCGCTGCCCTGAAACCTTATTCCAGCCGTCCTTTATTGGTAAGTGTTCCCAGGAAATTCTCCTTTCTGTAGTAGGTATGAATGAATCAGAAGATCTAGAAGGTGTCCCACTCCTCTTCCTGCTTATCTGAATTTGGCACTAAATCAAACATAAATAAATAATGAGTATGATCTTCTAGTGCCTGTAAGCTGTGCTTGATGTGAGCTTAGCTGGTAATCAGCTGAGCTCTGGGCTCTTGTTGCAAGTTTTAGATCAGGTTTCAGGGTCACAATTTTTTAGTGATAAAATGTACAGTTAGAGTATCATCATTAGGGAGTTGGACTCAATGATCCTTAATGGTCCCTTCCAACTCGAGACATTCTATGATTCTGTGTCACTGATGGCAAGAATAGCTTTCAATGCTGTATTTGTAAGGCTTAAACCTAAAACAGTATCTGACTCCAAGAAGAAGTAAAGTGTCTGGGAGGGGAAAAAAAAACGGAATGAAGGTGTGTGTGTATTTATATGCGCTGTAATTAAACATTGCCACGGTCAAGATGGTAAGCTTTGCTGTTTGTGAGTGCAGCTGACGGATGTAGCAAATGCTTGCACTCTAACTCCTGAGCAATAAATGCAGTTGTTCATCAGCTGACATCTTACTGTGGATCTAGTGTCAGCCCTTTCAGGAAGCACCTGTTAAAATTAATAAATTGGAATGCAACCTACAAACACTTGCTTCTGGTTTCTTTTCTCTTACCACCAAGTACTAATATCTTGGTCCATGACTTGGTTTTGTCTTGCCTTGATGTTTCTAAACAGTATAGACGGTATTTTGAGTAGGCTGAAAAAGAAATGAAGTTGCTATTGTCTTCTTTAGTTCTCCTTCAACTGTTTTCATTGTCTCTATTGCTGTCTTTACTATATTCAACTAATGCTTTCTGTGAGACTCTGACAAAACTTGATACTCATGTTTTCTGCCCTATATAACTTTCTCCCATCACCATATACTAATCTTGTGTGTCTACTTCTCTTGGTGTATATTTTGAGTATCCTTCCTTTGCACATGCGTTACGATTCTTACCTTTTCTAACAAATATTTTTCATTTTGTAAGCTAGTTCTGTAATTCTATTTTTTACGTTTTTTCTATAACGTTTAGTAATCAGTAATTTTAAAACAAAAAGATCATAGAAGTTTATATTAATGATAAGGAGAAATGCCAAGAGTTCTTCTCATGAAGACCTCTTGCATAATTTACTGACCTACTGTCTTCTTTCTTCTCAAGGTATGGAATCTGCTGGTATTCATGAAACTACCTACAACAGTATCATGAAGTGTGATATTGATATTCGTAAGGACCTGTACGCTAACAACGTCCTCTCAGGTGGTACGACGATGTACCCTGGCATTGCTGATCGCATGCAGAAAGAAATCACTGCACTTGCTCCTAGCACTATGAAGATCAAGGTAAGGAATTTGACTCTGTACTATAAAATGTGGATAAAGATGGAGAAAATGTCCACATCATTAAACTGGGCTATAGGAGCAATTCAAAAGTAAGGTCAACAGCTGATAGACAAATGAGGAGAAATTCCATTTAATCAGAATAATTATATTGGTTAGAAGCAAGTGTTAGAAAAGTGGAAAATATAGTTATAGATTTTCTTAAGGAATAGCACATGAATTGTACCAGCTGCTGAAGATCAATACTGTTATTACAGAGAAGTTCTTTATTTACTTAAGGAAATATCTAGTGGTTTGTTGCATTGGTGATGTGGGTTGCTTGTTCAGAAATGTAACTGTTAAATGAGGATTTTGTTGCTTTTCTTTATCCTAGATCATTGCCCCACCTGAGCGCAAGTACTCTGTCTGGATTGGTGGCTCCATTCTAGCATCTCTGTCCACTTTCCAGCAAATGTGGATCAGTAAACAGGAGTATGATGAAGCTGGTCCATCCATTGTCCACCGCAAGTGCTTCTAAGCACTTTTTCCCTCAATTTACTTCCCACTCAGGATGACGACAATATGCTTCTTGGAGTCTTCTGGCAACCCTTCCTGAACTCTTCAGTCATTGTACAGTTTGTTTACACACCCGTGCAATTTATTTGTGCTTCTAATATTTATTGCTTTATAAATAAACAAGATCTGGGACTTGCAACCTACAAATGATTGTCTTTTGTTTTATTATAAGTATTATTTTGTCAAAAAAATGAGACTAAACACCCTGGGATTTGGAAACTCCCATCAAACCTATCAGTGCCTCCACTGCATGCGTGCCCTAACTGATGTAGGCGTGTTAGTTCATGGTTTTCTATTAGTAAGAATTTATAGTCTTAATTTTGAAACTTGGAACAAAAGAAGCATCATATAGCAAGGCTTACAAAGAAATAGCCTTGAGGGTAGACCGAGTAAGTGGAACAAGTGGAAGGAAACCTCTCATATTCACTCACTGGATTTAGAAATGTTTCTTCTTTTGCATTTATTATAACCCAAGTATTTTAATATTAATTTATTGAAAGCCAAAGCTTCTGTAAAAGAATTATGTTAATACATTTAGAATGTGATTTGTAACTGATTAGCTCAATCCTAAAGAGTCATACAATTGTTTTCTGTGGGCTATAAATATTTATGACAAAACATTAATTCAAACTGACAGTTTACTCATCTTCCCCCATTTCTTCAAAGCCAGAGATAAAGTGAAGCCTTTATTGTACTAATGCACAAGAATGAAACTTTTGCTGTATAAACATACAATTGTTATGATCAGGATTATTTTCGCATCATCATTCACACATCTTAGGCAATTTTTAATCCTTAATCATTGCTATCCTTTGTTGCTATTTGACCCAGAAACTACAATCATAAATTGCATACTTGCCATGGGCTTTTGTGTTCCTCACCATGACTTTTTATAATTGTGTTCTTTGATTTTTTTTTAAAAAGTAGTATCTAAAAGGTGAAGTACAGAATGATCTGGGACATTTTTATTAAAGTAGCAGAATTGGTCAATGTCATAGTTTGAACTATGTACAGACTGGAGTTTGCCTAAACTTGATTTAGGAATCAGTTAAAGCATTCGTCAAACTGTGCGTGTAGTTAGTTAGGCAAGTGCCATTGCAGGTGTTTGAAAAGATTAGATTTCATGCTAATTTTATTCTCAAACGCTAATTGGAAAAAGAAAAAAAGTTTACACAGTTGCAGGGAAACTATGTTTCTCCCACCTCTTATTTTCTTGAAAGGCATTAAACCTGGCCATTAGATGTGATCTACAATTAAGTAGAACTGATTTTGCTCTTTGAATATATGAAGATATATTTAGTGTCTGTCTCCAATTTACTTATCATTAGAGGACAGTTTACTGAGGTGCCATTGTCATTGCCTACCATCAGCTCGCAATTGAAATATTCAAATAGTTCTACGTATTTTTGCTTTTGGGTAGAGAAGGTAGATAGAATTGTTGAATATAAATAAAATTTAAACATTAACATGAAATTTTAAACTTGTTTTACAATGTAAACATACATTTAGACATTTTACACAAACATAAAAATGAAATTTTAACGTAAGTATGAAAATTAAAATATAAATGTAAAATACTTATTCTCACACTGCACACAGTATTACTGAAATGCTTCTGCAAGTAGGCCTTTTCACAATACAATACAAATTAATTAACCTGCGAATCTGTTAAGGCAAAGTCAACAGCCTCCACTGTTCTCAAGAAGGTTTCGAGTAGGGAATCACTATGAAGTTAACACCATGGAGTAATTTTCTATGTTTTGAAAACATGGGACCTTTTCCAGATTTCTGACCAACACAAATTTGATTACTCAAACTTAAGACATTTGCCAGTGACACTTGCGTATTGCTGTTCAGAACCATTGCACTTTTCTCGCTTGGTCTTGCTTGCTAATTTGAAAGATTCGGCCAGTCAGAAAGGTCATCTCGGGTATTAGTGTGAATTAATAGGGCAATAGTGGATATAAATTGCAACTAATTGGAGCTTAAAATGTTAGGCAAGTATGCAAAGGGCATGCTAAGTCAGACCCCATGGGTGCCTGCCTGACTGCCTCTGATTGATAGGTCAGGAATGGCAGGCGTAGAGCTGGCACCGCATTCATGGCTGTGATCAGGACTTCATCCCTGAGCATGTGGGCATGAGGAGGGAACTGAAAGAAGCCACTGATTGCATGACTGATGGAAAAATTCCTTCCGTAGACATTTCGGGGTTTGTAATTCACAGTTTATAGGAATGGGTATGAGTAGCAAGGATTGTGCAAAACAGCGGTATGCTTCTATATACGTAGGATATGACTAAAGAGTAGCAATGCCTTACCCTTTTTCTCTTCTTATAGTCTGTTTCCAGATGTATTCAGTTTTAATGTGCTAAACGCATATTTTGCCCTTGAAAAATACGTATTCATACTGAGTGCAGTGAAAACTTTAATAATTCAGAGGAATGGGAATTACGATAACTATTTATGGAAGCAAAACTAAATCTTTTAAATATGGATAATGCAACTGATCTATTTGATTGAGAGGAATTTGAGTGTTAAGTCACATAAGGTAGGATTCAAAACACTGATAAGACATGCCACTGTTAATGTTTACCATCCGTTTACATTTCGCAACAAGCCTTAATTTCAGTGGTATACATTTTGTATGGTAAATGAAGATGGTGGAATGGGATGCAGAAATTAACTGGAGAGAACCTATATGATAACCAGTAAAACTATTGCAGACGCTTCCTTGAAAAAGGCAAACTAAAAAAACAGCTGTACCCAAACCCTGCTGCAACCATCAGTCTTCACCTCTGAAACACCTCAGCTAATGAAGACACTTGACATAAATTTTGAGACTAAAGGATCACAGCTAACCTTCATTGCTCTTGATGAGATTCTCTTTGGATGCAAGAAGGAAACTTAATGTTTAGCCACATTTGTAGATTCAACACAGGCATTTTGAAAAGCATTGTGGATACATGGCAAAACGTCTGTCTGCCGCACCAAAGTGTGTCCTGTTATTTGACTTTTCAACTCCTTGTCGCTCTATATGTACAATGGTGTGGAAGTCATTCTATGGAAGTCAGTCTGATGTGATTTTTAAAGCTACATAAAGAGGCTTTATTCAGTAATAATGGTTAAAAAGTGTTAAGAAATACTCACATATATCAGTAAGAGCTGGGTCAAAATCTTACGGCAGCCAGAACAACACAGCCCGGTACTTCTGCTTTTGACTGGAGGGTACTGGGCTATTACCACTGTTGCCTGACCCACAGATCTTACAGAAAACTTTCCCTGTAGATCGAGGAGCATGTTGGCACTTAAGGAGTATTGAGGGATAGCATCATGATTGGAACGGAAAGCTTGTAATATCTATATGAAGTTTGTGCAAAGAATCTGAAAATCCTGTGATTCTGCTTTAAAAGATGGATTTTTTGACAGAAAATAAGGAGATGTTTCAGAAGTCACATGTTAGTGCTTCAAGGCTCCTTCAAAAAAATTGGTAGGACATTCATTATAAATTCGATAGAGTTGTCTACTTTGCACTAATCTTCTCTAAAAAGGCTGTTTTAGCCAAAGCTTTATAAAAGTCAGCCTGAGGCAAAGCACTAATATGAAAATTTTTAGCTTCAATAATTGAGTTCTGCAGAGTGATAAGTTTTTTAATGTAGAATAAGAGGGGTTTATACTTAAAAACATTAGGTGACTCTAAATATATGTGACAGTCAGTTTAATCTATAATAATAACAGAACAATAGAAAAAAAATAGAAAAACCTCTGTTCTTTCCTCCAGTAACAGCTGAACCCAGTCTCACCCAGGAGCATCCTATGATAGAAGCTTCTGTTGTTATTAAAAAGTAAGAAAAAGGAAAAAAAAATCATTCATAAAACTGAGCGATTAGTATATCTCACTCATTACACTCAAGAAAGAAGCAACTCAGGCAGTTAGCATACTACCAATTACCTTTGCTTTTTCTGCTGAAGATGACTACGATTGCTGAAACTTGCAAACTCAGCATACAGAAATGTTAATTATTGGGAAAATTTTATTATGTTGATATATAATTAAAGGATGGATTTAATTTGTGATTAAGCTGTCCTGTGTGAATAATGTTGGATGAAATGAATTTAGCAGGCATTAGCAAATGTTAATATAACTTGTGGCAATCTTATTTTTCATCATAAAGAAATAATTCACAAAATACAGTATATCAGAGGTCTACCAAATATAGGGTAGTATGCTCTATTAGAGGAGGTGAATTTTATTTTAGAAACATATTTTAACCAGGTGATATACATATGCAGAGGAAAAAGTGGATGTGGAAAAGAATGAAGCTTTACTGACATAGATTTACATAACACGTAAATGATACAGTAAGTCTAAGAAGGTACCCAATAAAATCCAGGTAGCGAGGCAGTAAGAAAGACCTTAAAGATTAGTTCTGAGTCTCTAAGCCCCTCAGGTCTAGATCACCAGAAAGGGTATTGTCAATGATAATGAGGACTACACGAGCTTTCTTTCCAAAGGGTCCCAAATGCCTTATGAGCTATACACTGTGGCTTCTGGACATGCTTTTGCAAAAAGGCGATGCTCAAAGGGAAATCGAGGAGCTCCTGGGCGTTAGAGAGGGTTGCAACTCCAGCTCTTCTAGAGAGAGTGGCAATGGGTGGCTGTAGCAGCACAGCAGCTCCAGCCGCGCATCCCTCCCTCTCCCCCAGCTCTCTGTAGTTGGCTGTGCCTGACTCAGCTGAGATGAGAAAGCAGGCAGGTGAAAAATCTGGTTTGTGTTGCTCTGGGGAGGAAAGGCTCTGGGAGGCGCATATTGCTGGGCCAGTCGGGCTGGGGAGACACTCCACAGCATCCAGCAGCACAGGGATTTTACAGTGGCTGCTATCAAGGAAAAGAGATACATTTAGGGAATTCAAGCCATATCCTCATGTTTACATAATAGATGAGTTTGACACTGAATTTCATGCTAACTCTTCTTTATTTTTTATTTTGATTTTATAAATTATTTTCAGGGCACAGGCTTCTGTCTTCAAAAGCTGTCTCTATTTTATCAACCTCCCCCCCAAACCCAAACAGAAAAAGGAATGTTAATATTAAGCAAGAAAATTGTCTACCTTGGGTCTTTTTTAAAACTAAGTGTTTCTGGTTACTAAAAATGTTTTAAAGTTAACTCGATCTGTGTGTGTGTGTGTGTGTGTGTGTGTGTGTTTACAATGCTCTGATTATCCGATAAGCCAGAGGGAAGAAGAATTCTTGCAGAAATAGAAATCTCAGCAGATTTTAAAGACAAGCAACTGAACAAGTCATAAGAAAAAAAGCACTTTTTACTTCTTTAGCATGATTTATGTCTTGAATTTAGCAACTAAACTGGGAGATCATCCCTTGTCAAGGAACACCACCTACAAGAAAACATTGTTTTCCACCCGTTAAATTAAGGCCATTCTGTGACCATAACTTTACTTTGGGTATAAGATTAAAGGGAATCATCTCCTTCTCAGTCTTCTATTACAGGCTAAACAGAAAACACCTTTCTTGTGCTAAACTTCTGACTTCATTAGCTGATGTATTAGTTTGACAATTTGAGTAACTGATTATCAAAATTAGTATCATTAACCAATTGAGTTACTAATTCAGCATTGGCTGAATTGGGATTCAACTTTATTGCCACACTGTTTCACTCATAATTAAAATGCTCTCATAGCAGATAGCCTGTTTGTATATATTGAAATGTGAGTTGTGAAAAATGCAATCTGTGGTTTTATTCTTACATATGTTTAATAACTTCTTTGATCCATATTTAAAAAGCCATATATCTATTTGCAGGAATGAATATATAGTAGGTATTTATATGTATATTATGGCTTATTAAATGTCACAGTTCATTACGAGATACTACAAAATGCCTAGATATACTTTTAACTTGTAGTGTAGTGTATTGTAAAAACCAAAACCTTTAATATGTGACAAAACCCTTAATATGTGATGCACAGGTTTACAAAAACGGTCTTAGGCCTTACTAGTCTTACTGGTGTGGAAATTATTTTAGATTTATTTTTAATTGAATTGAAGCTCTCTTGTGTGCCTTAGCTCTGTATGGCAACCAGACAAACCACAGTAATGCAGTAGCTTTTGATCCTTTGCCCATATACTTCGGCCGCTAAATTGAATGGACTTTGAAAGAGATTTACATGGGACTGACATCTTCACTGTACAGAGGAAAATGAATGATTATGCTATTGCTGGTGATAATCTCTCTTGCATTTGATTCTGGGTTCTCCAAAGAATATGAATTCTCAGTATGAATATATATACACACACATATATATTTATACATATGCATGTATATACATATAAAAATTTATTTGCACATATGTATGCATAGAAATATTTTCCCTAAGTCTTCTCTTTAACTTTGCAATGGAAGAGCATCCCTGACTTGGTAACAAGTTTCAGAGACCACGTCTGTATGACATAGCATATGAGTACTCCCCCTAGAAAATTAGCATAATTGAAGTTGGAAGGAAAATATTTCATGTCAGAAACATCAAAAAGATATTTGACTAAGACAAAACTGTGGATGTTTTGTAGCCTGATTCTTAAGACAGAATTTAATTCTGGATTTAGTTTTCTGCTCAAGGGAAAACCTCAGAAATCTGGAATTTTGCGAAAAGATCAGAACTGAAGTATTTTAGTGATAATGTGAAATACTCTTTCCTTCTCACAACCTGCAGTGAAAGTGCCACAGAGGTATGTTCTTCAGACATAGCCTGAATACATCACATACTGCTGAAAGTGTAAAAAGTGCCCAAAGTCATGTAGAGAATAAGTTTGCAATGTCTGGTGTCACATTCTGTATTTCAATGGCTGCAGCAATAGTTTTGTAGACTTTTCCTCTCTGATCAAACGTAACATCAGCTGCTGTCATCAATTGGGTGGAAAAATTTGTTTCTGCCCATTCATTTCAACTGAGACCATGAATTCTGCCCATTGTACTGGCACCTAACAGAAGTAGGAAACTACCTTCTGACTTTATTTTTATAAATAAACAGCATATGGAATTATCAGAAATAGTATCCGGCAGGCTCTTCTTTCTGCCAAAAGACATACAAAGGATTTCTTTGCTCATTCTGTCCATATATATTATAGAAAGCAAACATATTGCCATTTAAAATGCTAAAAAGACTCTTTCTTTTATAACTAATAATACAGAGATGGTGGTTGTGCAATCTCCAAATAGGGCCGTGTGGTGACAGAGAGACAGTGGGTGCTATTAAAAGCTTGACATTTATCACTCACAGTGGTTAAATTTATCATGGTATTTGTGGCATTTGCCAATCTAAGTATAGAGAATGCCACAAATACCACAGAACAGATAAATACTGCTGTGCAAAAAACAACAAAGTGCTGGTGGTACTTTGCTAAACCTACAGCTCTCTATGTTCTGGAAATGTATTGCAGGTGCTACTAGATAGGAATTTCTCAGTATGGAAAAGGAAGAAAGCTTGTTATGCTTTTCTTTTCCTTTGTCTTGCCTATTTAGACAAAAAGGTCTTTTGTATAGGAAACTTTTCTGCGTGTCTGTCTGTAGCCTTCAGAGCAATGGAGGCCATATCAGAGTTTGCGTGTCCTAAAGCTAATAAAAACCAGACCATGGCATATTGTTCACACAGACAAAATGGAGTCTCCAGTACATGAAGTTTAGGAAATGTTCCACTGGAAAATATGCCATGTATCTCATGACAAACAACCCACTGTGCAAGTCTTCTTGGAAAAAAAGGCTTTCCAAGCAGGAAGTTGTTCTCTAGGACATAATTTAAGAGCTCTAGGGCTCTGCTTAAATCCTGAAGGACAGAATGGGTATAATCAAGCCCACTGTGCACTTATTCTAAGACACATAGAAAAATCATCATTATCTTCTTTGCAATAACTGTAGAAAAGGCATTAAGGTAACAAAGTACATAGCGGAACTATTTTTTCTCCACTTAATAAAACAACATTTAATGGTGGTAGAGGAAACAAAGGCTTTGCCATTGTCTTACAGTGTTGGGTTTTTGGAGTCTAGGCACCCAAATCCTATTTGTACCTTGGAAAATATTGTTTCTTGACTTCTCCAGGTTCACAGGGTGAACGTGAAATGGACAGCTGCCCTCAAGTCTTACCTGTAGGTGCAATTCTGTCCCTGCTTGACTGGAGGAGGTGGTGTGGTGCTAAAGCAACAATTCTCATTGGAATTAAGTTGTGTAAAGGGTATTTTGCTACAGCTTAAGAAGGTGTAGCAAAAAGGTATAATAATGTGGCTATAGTTGTGACCAAGTTCTTCATCTTTGGCAGTGATGTGCTCTTGATTCCTTAATGGGATTCAACCCTTGTAGGCCAGACCTAAGCCTAGAGTTAGGTAACGTCCATGCCACAAAGCTGCTCAGACTGGCTATTTTATTATCTCTTAAGTTTTTGAATGCATCTGGTTACAGCAGATGGCACTGAAGAGTATATAATGAAATTCCTGGACTATTGACAAAACCTGTATGTTACAAGTCAGTCCTGCTGTCAGTCCTTGACATGAACTCTTCACATTCATTTGGCATTCTCCCCCAAATTCTCTGCTCTTTCCACAGACAGAGTCTGCCTGGTGAAAGTAGTGGAGGGAAGTATGCTAGGGAAAGAGGGTACTGTATCCAACTTCCGTCATTTCTATAATAATTTAAAATTTATCCAAATCATAGATAAGTTGACCTCTTTAAAAATCTCTTGAGGAGTGGAATGTATTTTGCTTCACTAAGCATTATTTTGGAAGACTAGAACTTCGGATATAACTTAAATGTAGAACAAAAATGCTGCACTATATTCTTAGGTCCATAAAAAATATGTAGGGGCCAAATTCTTAAGCCAGATAAATAGGAACACTGCTCTTGTTTTGAAGCCAATGATACTAGTAGGACTGTCTAAAGTAGGTGAAGGTATGGCTACTTTCCTGAACGTTTTTTTTTTTTTTTATTCCCACGCTGCCAACCTACAGCACGTGATTCTAACTAACCATTGAATATAGTGGCTGAAAAGAGTCAAGTGGATACACGTTTCGTCTTTGTGAAATGGCAATTAGTGTGGAATTTTTAAACTGTGTGTCTTGGTGTTACGGGTTTGTGTGGCGCAGTTTTCCTTGGTGGGAAGGGAGGGGGGCTGCAGAGGCGGCCCCTTTAAGAAGCTGCTGGATAATTTCCCGGCGCCAAAATGTCGGACCCGCCTCTGGGAGGGGAG
>VYZV01013693.1:17105-27613 GCA_013401275.1 Pandion haliaetus | reverse complement strand
CTCCAGATTGGTTCTAAGCACTGAAATGACTCCTGGGTTGTTTTTTTATTTTGGGGGTGGGGAAGAGCTTAGACAGTTATGTATGATATGACGCAATGAACCTCTTCCCACCAGACTCTTTGCTATTAAAATTTGCACCAAAAAGCATCAAATAGTTTGCTTGGGGGTCATGCAATAGGTTGTTAGAAATGATTTCTCTGCCTCTTTTTTCTATATAGAGAGTTTCAATCCTGAACGAGTTGTTAAAAAATAACTGTTCATGTACTGTGACAATTGGCTGTGGTCTGAATTGTACCAAAAGTGAGAGCTGACCCAATGCATTCTCAGGCAAATGAGTAAGGGTGCACCAGAGGGGAAAAGTGATGTAGCCTTGCTTACTGGAAGGAATTAGAAGGAGCACAGCAATTAGAAACTTGAACTGAGAACTCATGGTCTTGTTGGCTTTCCACATAAAGATTCTTCCTTTCTCCTACAAGATTGCTTTTTAAGGTAATAACTCTGTTTACCTCATTGTATTTCATGTAGGCTACTGCAGAACAAAGAGCAGGGCTCACCAAAACTGAGGAATGGTCTTGCACCCTCCAAGAGGGCTGGGAGGCTCGATGTGATGAGAAAGCTTGCATGATAAGCAGAATATGATGTCATTCTCCAGGTCCAAGCAAGATAGCTGTCTTCCTGAAAGTCAATTAGGCCAAGAACTTTTAAACTAAGAGCTCAAAGTTAGGACCAAGCATCTGGACTGACGACGTCAATGCCTGTCAATCAACACCAGGCAACACAATTAAACTGGTGATTTGGTGGTCTTAGCTGTAGGTTCTTCTTTTGACATTTCTGTACTAAGGAAATAAGCTTGTCATGATCATGACCACAAGGAATGTTTTTAATTTCATTTTCTCACAGAAGTTTGTAGGAAATTCCAGCTGCTCACCTGGATGTATTTATGTACCACAGAGGTACAAATTCATACTGGATATTTAAAGTTCTGTAAGGATAACTACTCTCTAATTCTTAGATCCAAAGATAACATCATACATTTTTCTATAGACAGCATGAGAAATGCAATGTTATCTGGCTCCTTTATCTTTCAGAAGCAGGAATAAACAGCAAGACTGAATCTCTTTATGGCTTCAAACTGAGCTCCTTTCATTTTCTTATATCTAATTCATATTCTATTATGTCTAGTCAATTTGCAACGAAAGTGTCTTTGTTGTCCTCACTTGTTAGTACATTTAAGTAATGCAATAGAGAATAGTAGCTTAGCAGTGTGAGCCTGCTCCACGTTTCCTGTTTTCCAGGAGCAAAAGGGAGATTTCACGTAAAATCAAATGTTATATCCTTGCTATACCTTCTGGACATAGGATTCTTTCTCATCATCCCAGCAAAACTTTTGCAGTTATGTAAAATGCAGGGCTGACTTTGCCTGGAAAGTTCCAGGGAAATCTCATGTGCCTTTTACAAGGCACAATTCATTGCTGTCACCTTATTTTTTAAATAACTGCTGCTGTTACAGACATTTCTATTTCATATAAATAACATTTTCTATGTAAGGTTCCCAAAGTTTTAATTTAGTGTACTGTATGATTTAAAACACAAGAAACCTGTTGCTATATTTTCTATATCTTTCTTCATAATTTTAATTTTTTTTTTAATTAAGAAGTGCATATATGAAGTTAAGACAATTATTCTTTGAGTTTCTAAGTTACCACTAATTGGTTTTCACCTGAAATCACAGAACTTAACTTATCAAGGATATGATAAGTTTGGCCCATATTACGTGATTTTCAACCACTTCATAATTTTTATAGGAAATAACTGCGAGGATATAAGCAGTCACCACATTCTTTTCTCACCAGGAATATACATGTATTAATTTATATGCACAATAAGCAACAGGAGAAGATTAACTCTGAAGGGAGAATCCTATATCACTCAAGTACGTAATTGCATATTCACTGTATGTGAACAATTACATGTCCAGCTGAGCTGTATAATCACCACGATTGTAGGTGCAAATTATGTAATTTTACATGTGTCCTGGTTTCAGCTGGGATAGAGTTAATTGTCTTCCTAGTAGCTGGTATAGTGCTATGTTTTTGAGCTAGGTATGAGAAGAATGTTGATAACACACTGATGTTTTCAATTGTTGCTAAGTCATGTTTAGACTAAGTCAAGGATTTTTCAGCTTCTCATGCCCAGCCAGCAAGAAGGCTGGAGGGGCACAAGAAGTTGGGAGGGGACACAGTCAGGGTAGCTGACCCAAACTGGCCAAAGGGGTATTCCATACCATGTGACTTTTATGAACTGGGCCGGGGGGGGGGGGGGGGGGGCGCCCTGGGGGGTNCAACCCATGAGTTTTACTTCTTTTCCTGATTTTCTCCCCCATCCCACTGGGTGGGGGGGGGAGGGAAGTGAGTGGGTGGCTGCATAGTGCTTAGTTGCTAGCTGGGGTTAAACCACAACAACATGCTGGTAATTGCCATAGCTATTTGCCTGTGAAGTCACCTCATTTGCATGTGTGACAGTGGCCTCAGCATTTTCAAATGAGGGAATTAATGGTGGGGCAAAGCATTTGAGAAAATAGAGCCCTAAAGAGTAAGCCTAATTTCCGTACAAGTGTCTAACCCTGAAACAAGTTGGGAGAGGTATATGGAAAAGAAACAAAACTATGTCTCCCAAGAATGTGATTGGAAGATTTTCACACGGTGTCACAACATTTTCAAACAGCAATTGCCAAATAGCACTGCTGCAGGAATCGATATGAAAGAGCCCTTGCTGGAAATTCTGTTAAAAAACCATGGATATTACAGAGAAATCATGTCAATGTCAGTTCCATTTTGCAACTATTAATCTAACGCTTCAATCTAACAAGCATTTCCAGCCATTGTATTTCTTCACTTGCATTACCTGGCTTTGGCCTTCTCAAAGGGTAAGCCAGCTGCTCCACGGAAAGAGTTAAGACTGGGCCTGTTTAATTGACTGACTCTGTACTTTCAGCATCTCTGGCACAAGTTCTTTTTTCCTCTTACACTCCCAGAAAGCAATCTTAAACTCTTACGCTAAGAGGGAAGGTCACTTGCTTCCTTTATAATTAGCAACCTACTAGTGACTGCTAGAATTTTAGAGAGAACAAGTCCTCCATAAAACACCCAGTTTCATGGTCTGGATGGGCATGTGTCCAAAATTATGATCTAATTCACAGCCTGTTGCTTGAAAATTATGCATGATGCTAACCTAGCCTTAGAAGAAGATTATTAAGAGCATGTCTACAACATCTGGTGCAGCCTGAGCAAGAGCTTCTCAAGGTAGTGCCACACAAGTGGGTAAACCTATAGACACACTGCAGTATAGATCCAAACAAGTAACACAGCACTGCTGCTCCCAAGTTAATCAAGGGATTAATCCTGCTGAGATGTTTTTCTAACACACGACTCCTCAGCAAGATGGATTTCCTGAGTCAGAGTACAGCACTTGTGTTATGGGGCTGTTTCTGGCTCCAAGGGCTTCACAGATGCCTCAGCCCTTATTAGTAGACTTCAAGCAACAGTGAATGAGGGATGCATATTAATGCCACATCTGATAGTCACTAGTATCTAGCACATTCAATCTGAAGGCTCATTTTGCAAACACTGATGATGGATTACAGTACCTTTAATTAACGTAGAGGTAGGTTAATTGGGACACTTAGTGGATTTCTTCATGATTCCAAGGAAAGCACCACACTGCACATAAATGTAGCCACTTTGCCTAATGGTATTTCTTAGACTTATCAAGTGACCTTTTACTTGATCACTTGTACTTTAATCCTTAACTTCTGTAATCCTGCCTGTTTAATAAGCACTTTGATGATAAACACTAATAGTTGAGTGAATTAGCTCTTCTTGTGACTATGCAGCATTAATACTGCACATTTCAATATGCATCCTAAAACCACTGCCAGTCATGTCTGCTTGTCAGCTTGCAAGGTGGGTCTTCTCTCTACATAAAACCTGGCCAGGAAGACAGTACAATCCTGTCTGCATTATCTTGTTTACTGTTTAAAGTCTGTGGTGGGAAGGATGACAGCTATGTCTGCATCCACCAGCTACATGAATGGCCCTTGTTTGTTCATCACTTTCCAAACGAAGCTATTTTCTGTCCTCACACCCTACCTTATATATCTTCTTTTTGGGAATCCAAAGGCCACAGAAAATGATAAAAAGAATTTGGTACTTGTATCCTAAAAACACTTCCAGCCGTCTCCATTTGTCAGCTTCCAAGTCAATCTCATGTACCAAATCAGACCTATAGGTCATGTCACCCACTCCAAAAGCCAAAACCAATGGGAAGGGCTCAGAGAAGGAAATGTATGGAAATTCTTTCACAAAAGACAAATCCTGCCAGAGGCAAGCTACAAAAGCCCATCTGCTCTGGTGAGCAGATATGTGGGCATGATCCCCTCTTTGTTATTTATGTGGGGCTTAGCTTCATAACGTGGAGTGAGAACAATACCCCCGTTCAACACCAGCTGTAGAATTTTAGATAGCACTCAATAGCCAATTGAGCAAGACCGATTCCAATCTGTCAGCGTAGTGTGGTCTGCCCTGTCGCAGGAAGTGTTGTTTTTGGAACAATGTTGAGCAGCCATTGCCATTTTACTGTCTACTGACAGAAATTAATAGTGAAGGCCTCATAGAGCAATTTATCAACAACCGTTTGAATTCACACTTTTTTCAGCCCTCCTATCTCCAGACCCGCGAAGGGCTGCCTGCCTATTTATGTCAAAATGTCAGTGGAAGGTAGAAATTGAGCAGGATCGACTCTTGGGAGTAACCGATCTCAGTGACGCAGGGTTTGGTTAAACTCCGCCAGGACTGGTTTTGAAAGGGGCTGAAATGCCCCGGCTCAGGCCTCTGACCGGTCACAGGAGAGATGTAAACACAGATGTAGCAAGGCCACTCAGAGCCCAGCTCTGCAAACGCAGAGCGCCGGATAGCGCAATTAGCACCGCGCAAGACAAAGTGTGTGGAGAAAGCCTCTGAAAGTAGCAATCTTTTTTTTTTCTTCAGTTCAACCATGTAACATAAAGTAAAAAATGCAGACATGTTAACTGACATGAGAAGGAAATTGATTTTCAGTCTTATTATCTTTTTTTTTAAATTAAAAAAAGCACATTCCCACTCAAAGAGAAAATATGAACTATGGCCGTTTGAAAATCTTTTGTCAATTCACTTTCATCTGCTGAAAATACCAAGCTGAGATTAGTGTTTCTTCATATCCACAGACTGTGCTTGCGACACTAATTGTGTTACCATCCGCCTTAAATGACAGTGTAATTCTGCTAGAATACAACAGTACTCCCAGATGTACCTTATTAGTAGTGACAGGTTGTATATAAAGATTGCTAGGGTGGCAGTGCAATTTCAGTATTCATAAAGAAATAAATTACCATCAGAATGAAATTCAAGAATACTGTACCATACAAAAGACAAAAAAGAAAGAAGTTCATGGGGTATTGGTATTCCTGTGGAACAAATATTCTTTTTTTAAGGAAATAAACAAAATTAGGACTATTTGCTAATGAGAAAATTATTTGAAGTAATATTTGTATATATATGTATAAACATAAATTGCAATCAAATCTTAATTAAGAAAATACGACTCTCAGCTACATAGCGATTCTAAAAGGATTACCTTTTTAAGCATGAATGACATTTACGTAAAAGTACCTTTGTATTCAATAGCTTTGAAAAAGATTAATCTCTAGACAGGTTTGTCCATACCGTTTTTCTCACAATCTAGCATCACTGGGGAAAAATAGACTTTACAGTCTTGCAGAAACTTTGAAAGCACATTTTCCAGTAGCAGGCTTTATTTTCAGCAATTTATCTTTTGCTCCTTCCTTTCTTTGAATGCTACTTTGATGCTGTTTTGTGTGAAGGATAACAGCAAACTGGCTGGAAGAACCTCAAAGGGGGTGGGGGGAGAGGGAAAAAGAAAAAAGGCTGCCCTGCTTGACAAAGAAAAATAGGCTTTCCCATTCTCTCATGCAAAAAGCTGATTTTTCTAGTATAAAAAAAAAAATATGGGGCTCTTAAATTTCTGGCAGCACCTAACATAACCTTCATTATTTGATATCCTAACCACAGCATCAAAACCCCAAAAATTCAATGAGGAAAAGTTCTTTTTTTTCTTCAAAGGAACTCAATGCATACTCCACTGTCAATGCAGAGAGGAGGGGTTGTTTTTTCCTCTAAAAAGTGTGATTTTTATTGCAAATCAGAAAGACTGTGGAGGTCCAGGCTATGATTCACACCAAAAGCCTGGCACACAGGGAGCCTTCATGACATACTGCAAGGTCAGGAGCTGTAAAAATTAATGCGGAGAGTACACCCCCATTAATAAACAGTTTTGTAGAATCTGATCAGCCCAGGAATGACTGGAATATACTTTTTTCTTAATATAGTATTTGTTTATGGTTTATAACTCCTTGGGCATATTAGTTTGGTTACGTACATATTGTTTATTCAGACATGAGGTGAAGTGTAAAGGTAGGTGCACAAGAGGAACATGGATAGGAAACATCAGAGTGGGGTGAAGGGTGAATAAACATTGTTCCCACTGAAGGACAAATAGGACTTTGAAATAGCTTTATATACCAACTCATCTTAGTAGAAATCAATTGCCCTGAGAAAAGTAATTAGATCCTACCTTCATTTCACCAATCCAAATGCATGTCCTGAATGTTGTAGGAGATGAATATGAATGTTGGATCACTGTTCTGCAAGGGACAGAGGAGAATCCTCCTCCCAGGACCCCCTTAGCACAATTAGTGAGTTCCAGTTGTGGGTATGTACAGCCATATAACCTGTTGGATATTTTGAGACAATATGTCTTTTGTCCATGGCATTTATATAGCAGAGTCTAGGTTGTACTGCTCACACACAGGAAATTTTTTACTCCTTCTCTCAAGCTATAGGTACTTTTTATAAAGTCTACAGGTGGCACCTACTAAATTCAGAGAAGAAACATCAGTAAGACCAGGATATAAAGGGATGTACCTGGTTAGAAATATGAAACTGAAAATGCAACTGTGAATTGACTGTGGCTGTACTGACCATGTTACAGATGTGAAGATGGCCAAAATGTAATCAGCAGGTGCATTAGAAGAAAATACCTGGGACTTTCAGCAACCCTGTGAGATCTCAGTTAAATCTGGGGGCTCAGTCTATCCTGAAAACAGTCAGATTATCCCTGTGTACTTCATAATTACCTGTTTATCAACTTTGTTTCACCCCTGTATATTTTGTAGAAGTGCTTATCTTTAAGAGACCTTCTCTTTCAGTACTTCTTGCCTATAACTGCATAGGATTTTTTTCAAGTGATATTGAACCCAAGACAGAGCAATCACTTCTCCCAGCTTCACAAAATTTACCAGCCCCATCTGGTGAATGCTGCTGTTCCATTCAAGGTGTTACCTTTCTCATCTACCTACCTACCTTGCCCTTCTACCAGACTTTGCACCTCTCTGGTGGTGCAGGACAGCTCCTGGGTGGACACGGCTGGATCTCTGTTGCTCCAGTTCAGTCTCGTGTCTTAGAGTAACTCCACCTTCACTGACAGTTAAGATTAAGGAGCTAGGAGCAGCCAAGGCACAGTTATATGTGTGTGCTTTTAGATACGTTGATTGCTACTGGGTTGGACAGTGGGGAAAAAAGTGGCATCTTAAACTGGCAAAATTAAACTAGAGCCCTAAATCAGAGAAAGCTCTAATGTAATCCTCCTTTTTCTAAAATTATTTTTTTCTGCTGATAGGACAATATAGACATATAGTTACTTCACATAAGAGAAAGAATTCATGTAAGCATGAGTGTGTTTGTCAACAATGTCATTGGAAAAAACTGGAGCAAATAAGGGTACCAATATATTATTCATCCTCAGGGTGACAACAAAATGAGATAGCAGAAGTAAGTAATGAAAAATTTAGGTAAGCAAAAGGTATTTAAGGGGAAAATTAGAGCGCTCTTCCTGACCTGAACATGTGATGAGAATGCTGAGTCAGCATTGCTAGCAAAGGAAGGCCAGATCACAGATGGTCATAAAATGAGCAAGGTTTCAGACAAGCAAGAAAACACGTAAAAAATATAGTTGTTTACATTTTGCAGGACTGATGTTTTTTTTCCACTAAGTTTTCTTAATCCATGAAGTATCATCATAATTTCACACCGAGTGTATTAATGGGTTTTGATGGTTTAATATTTCTATCTAGCACTGAACAAGCATTCTGTGATTGTGAGACCTGATGAGATCATTATGAAAGTGCTTGTACTTACACCTGTTTTACTTTTAAGAAAGTGCACTCAACAGACATGGAAATAAGAGGGTCAAATATATCTTTGTCAGAGCTTTGCCCACAACAGATCACAGCAATTTAGCCATAAGGCAGTAAGAGATAATGTTTCAAAGGTAAGACTTGTGCAAACTGCTTTTGTCTTGCCAATAGACTAATCTGATTAGCAAACCATTCTTTCATGTTTTGGGTATAACATCTTAGAAATGAGACTTTTGGTCTCCTTTTCACTGAATTTTTACCAGTAGGAAGAGATGAACAGGCTGGTTTGTGTGCTTTCCACTGAGATACATAAGCACAAGTAGAGCTGGTTTGTAGGTTATTTCAGCTGGTACAGCCTCTCTAGGCTTTCTGTATCCACAATAGGTGTTTATTACTTGGAAACCCAGTAGAGGACTGTCCTTTAATCATTTAACTGTGGGATCTGACATGTTATAAAATGCACCTGTTACAGACTGTGCTGGAATTCAATTAGCTCTCATGTGATTTTTGCAGCTGAACTAATGGGCTGAAAGGTTATACTGGGTAAATACAAGATCCCAAATTGATTCACAGAAAAGTCTGGAGAAATGTCATGATTTCACTTTGTAAATTTTGCCCATACCACAATAATCACATTGTTATTTTGTTTTAAATAGACCATGACTAGAGTGATACTGCTTATGTATTCAGAATTTTCAAACCAAAAGTCTTTTAGTTAATACTTCTATGTTGAATGCCAGACACTTCTGAGTAAGTAACAAAAATTGCTGTACTACAATAGTTATTGTTTTATAAACGGTGACCATTTCTTTTCAACTCATTTATGTTATTTGTCATGTTTGAGTAGTATAGCTAGACATAAAGCAAATCATTAGGAAACTTATTATGACTTGTTATAAGAAAACAACAGTTTTAATTAACGTGCCTAATATTCATCTGTAATTGCATTATAACAATTTAATAATAAGATACAATTTTCTTTTATATACCATAGAAAAGTTTTTTTGGTGTGTGAATACACCAAGGATTTTGCAGTTTTCTTTCACTTTATGTTTTTGTTTGAGATTCTATAGCATGGTTGGGTATTGGCTGCATGATTCATTTCCTACTGTTACATTGAACAAACATAACTTTTACTGGTTGACTAATATGAATGCTCATAAAAGCTACATCTTCGATCAGTTTCATATAATCTTTTACAATGTTTTACATTTTGTAAATTTTAGATTTTACATCTTGTAAATGCTAAATTACAAATACTCAAGCTTGTAAAATGTTTTTAAATAGAACTACACAGTAAAGGTGTAAAACCAGAATGTGAGCAAGATAATACAAAAAGTCTTAGAAATCTATGTTAACATTTACACAATTTTTGTTATCTTGTCAGATTTTGTCCAGTTCTCCATCTGATGAGATTGAAGGTAACAAACTTTGGTCTCTTGCTCCACCCCTTCTGCCTCTACAGCTCCTATAAGTGCACATTTTTCATGAGCTATTGCTTTCCTAATCTAGAAACCTGACATATATTTTGCTTTTTATAAAGCCTATGAACAGACCTTGCTCTAGAATGACCGTTAGAGTTGACCTTGTTTCCAGGTGGAAATCCAAGTGTATTTTGTTATAAATAAATACATGGATGTATAGATGTGTACATTATAATGTATTACATTGACAGTAACTTTGATTTTCCCCTTTTGGGAGGACCAGTGGAGCACTGTGCCATCCTGGAGAAGTTGGAGTACTATTGAGCTGCAGTCAAAGCCCTTCTAGTGGCTCCTGCTCACCATTCATCAGCCTCTGTGAGCAGGGGAGGAGAGAGTTAGATCATTACCCTGCCTCCTGACTAGGCTATATTTTCAGTAAGCTTGTTCAAAGAAACCACCTACCCATTTCAGCTGAAACTTTCAAAATACATTCAAACTGAGGCAGAGTCCTGGCATAGAGAATTTCAGCCTAATGGGCTGACAAAGTCTGAAAAAGTTGTAGGTGGCTTCTGAGAGAAACATTAGGTGTGCTTCTAAATGGGACAGAAAAAGCCTTAATTCTAGAGAAATACAAGAAAATCATCAAGTAGACTGTTTTGTTACTGTGAACGTCCAATATTGGCTGAGTTCATAGATCTTCTTGTCCTCCCCATGCTCTCCTGTTTTTAGATTTGGATTTATTTTCACTTTTTTTTTTTTTTTTTTTCGCAACGTAC
>VYZV01013693.1:1209-17091 GCA_013401275.1 Pandion haliaetus | reverse complement strand
TTTTTTTTAGCACAGTACAAAGCTAAACTGAAGGAGTAACCTTAGTAATTCTTAGAATGGGTATTGCTCACAATTTCTTTCTCTTTGATTTTTTTTGTCATTTCTTTATTTATTCAAGTGAAGGATGCAACAAATTTTGGCAGGTAGATGACTGTAAACTGTGGTTTAGTAGAACGAATGCATCCTTTATGAAGTTTTCTAGTTCTTGACCAAGAGAAAACTAACATTGCTGCTGTGTACTTAAGCTGCCTCTAGTCAGTGTTTGGAGAGCTGTCGCTCACTGCTGGTTGCTGCTGTGGTTAGGAGCTTAAGTGAGAGTAAAGTTATCAGGCAGCTGGGTATAACATTAATTAATGTATCTTGAATATGCCTTAGCCCACAGCCGTGGAAGAACTGAGCCTACTTTTCTATTTGCAGGTTTCATAACACAATGTGCATCTGTAAGTTTAACAACTTTTTTAAAAAAAACTAAATTACCTCAGTTTTAAAATTAATTGATGATCTTTTTCTAATAGATCATTTATTTTATTATTTAATCCTCAGTGCACTCTGGGATTTTCTCTCTGGAGCACCAGCTTTTTATGATACAGGTGTCTTATCTGTCTTGAGGCTAGTACCACACCATCTTAGGCCATGGAGTCCCAGTTCAGAGTAGGAACAGTAAGACTGTCTGACCCCATAATGACTAATCAGAGAGCTTTTGCTGAACTTGAATCAAATGTCTTCCTAGGCTCTATGTTAATTCTTACTTAAATATAGAACTTAAAAAGAAAACATAGAATTAAAAAAGATCAGACAAGCAGCCGTGGAATCACTTTGATCACTTTTACTACAATGGAAAAAATTGTAGTACAAGAATTCGTAACAGAAGAAACTTCAGGATGTTCACTTTCACATTGAAATGAACATCATTTTATGACTGCAAGTCAGACATGCCATCTTAGAAATATGAAACATAATAAATCCACTTTTTTATAACAGAAGTTACTGAAGAATGTCTGATGGATTAAAAAATTAAAATAGACATCTTTCAGTACCTAGGAAGTATATTGATTAAAACAGAAAAATGCAAGTCTTATATTTCTGTTTGTGAAAATGCTGTCAAATCAGTTTCAACATTCAAATTAATCTCCTCTCCATGGTGAGTGAAGATCTGTGAGATTTCCTTCTCCGCACCTATTCTTTTTCTTTCTTGATGGTTGTTTTTAATTTGCACTAAGCTACTATGACGAGAAATAAGCAAAAGCAGCCTCTTCTAGTTTACTCCAGTTTTAGCCAAAAGCGACAAGAAGTTGCCACCCAAAGCACTGGGCCCAAAGGCAAGGCTAATCAGAAGCTAAGAAACATGGCAGTCCTACACCTGGCTGTAAACTGCACCTGGTTAAGGGGTTATGTGTATGTCCACAAGGTGCAGAAAGGCAGACGCAGGCAATGGAAATGGCAGTGAGCATTTCATTGGAACAAAGTCAAGAGAAATAACTTCTTTTGGGCCCTGCATTTGTTGTCAAGTCAGAGGTAGATTTCTGGGCAAGAAAACTAGTTGTTCCTATTAGTTTCTGTGGAGTGCAGGGAAGTAAAGCATTGCCCATTTTCTGTGGCAGAGGAGAAAGGCACCAAATAAATACTTGGCTCACCTCGTCAGTTTGTTCTCTGAACAAACACAGCCCAGCAAGACCTTGAAAGGTCTCTGGTCACCTGAGCCAAAAAGGCAGCAGCTCCTCCACGGGTTGCAGGAGGGCTGGAAAACTGGGGCGATGGCACCGTGCCTCGTACCACACTCTACAAAACAGCACGTGCCCAATGTGAGCCGAACTGATGCAGTGGCAGCAGGAGGGGGTTCCTCATCTCTCAGAAGTACAGCTCCCCAGCCGGATGCCGCTGCAGCACGCACTGGTCCTTCCTACCCACTCCTGGGCACAGGGTGCTTCTCCCCTCCAGCCCTCCCTCTGTGCTCATGGGGCTTTGCTGCCTTTGGGGTCACAGACCTACTAAGCCGCTGTCAGTCGGTAGCGTAGGAACAAGTTACCTCACTGTCAGCCAGCGAGGGGAGAGCTCTCATAGCAGCTGGGATTTTCCAGGGTACACTCTTGGGCCGTGTCTTCCGAGGCTCTAGGGCAGGCCCTCATCTGGTGTCAATTGTCAGCCTTGCCGCAGTCCAGTCAGAAGAGATCTGTCAAATTTGCACTGCCTGAGAAGCTGTTTCTCCAGTGACAACCACAAGCGGTTGGGCCTGCTTTGTGTTAGGAGGTGACTGGCTCAACCTCTGGAGAGATCTCCGAGCTCAGCTCTCATTTTAGTTTTGGAAAGCTTCTTTGAGGTTCATATTAATGCTGCCACCAGGAGAAACTGTGTCTGACTTCAGGGTAGGAACACATGTTCACCTTTTAAGTCCTCGTCAGGGTTTCTAAGACAGCAGAAAAGTGGCAGGATCTTTTAATATCCAGCAGAGAGGATGGCTTAGCAGCTGCCAAGTAGAAGCAATTGACATTGCTTGGGAACAGGAGCAGGCATCGCTTTTGCTCACTCCTGCTACCTCCCTCAGCAGACTGAACATAATAAATATAGTGGTAAGAAACAAATGGTCTCCCCCGCTGCTTTACTAGAAACTGGAGTGTCAAGTCTTCCTTTGCCGGATAAAAAATAGAGTGGGGAGGATGTGACAGGATTTCTAAAATAAGCTTTGCAGAAGGTAGAGTGCCTCGCAACCAGGATATGACCAAGAGGGTGGGTATGATCTGAGAGGGGCACAACGGTGTGATGGAAAGCCCTGAGGAGGAGTGGGAAGAAAAAAACCATGAGTGCTTGGTACAGAGCAGAGCGTTTACAGTACCACTTTGAGGGGCGTTTGTGGTTTATGAGGTCTGCTGAGGCAGTTGCTGGATGTGTATTAGTGTATTATCACAGTAATGGATTATATTTTAATCCCCTGTAACGTGCCCGATCCCAAGTAACACAAAGAAGAAAATTTGGCTCCTGCACCAAACAGCAAGTTGTGTTGCGGTTTTAAGATATGGCCAGTAGGGTGGCATGACTCCTCACCACACACCATGGGGGACACGAGTCCTGCACACAGCTCTGTGCCCCCCCCCGTCTGAGGCCTTTCTGCAAGAGGAAGGACACTTCCTGGGGAGGAGAAACACTCCCTCCCCTGTCCCTAACAAATCTCCTTGTTAACAGAAAAAAACCCACCTGGGATTCCCTGATTTCATCTTTTAGTTTAGAACCAGACAGGGAAATGGGCTGGAGCAACCTCACAAGCTCAGGCAGATCCTCAGCTCGTGCAAGTAGTCAAACTCCCACTGATTCCAGCTAAGCTGTAGTAATTTACCCATCAGAGGTAAAAACAGAGTGGTAACATCTGTTCCCATGAGAAGAATCTCACTTTTCTCTGCCATACCTACACCTCAAGGATAGCCACCATTTTTGTTAGAAATTATCATGTAGGAGAACTACTCTGCCCTCAGTCTTGGCAGGCAGCAACCAGAGGAGTGATGGTGGAGGCGATGCTGGTCACCACAGACCACGCTTAAAGAGATCTGGGAAAGAGTGCACTTGCTGTGACCAACAGCACTGTGTCAAGCTCAGGGTGGATAGCCTGTTCCTAACACTGCAGCCCTCCTCGAAACTTTATTAGCTATAAATGCATTAAAAGACAATCTCAGAGAAAAAAGAGAGACTGAACAAGAATGCTTAAGCAGTGGTGTAGTATACACCCCTAGCAAGTGCTTTCAGCACACTCCGAGTTACCAAAAAATAGTACAGTTTTGACTGAGTGGCTGGAATTCAGCATGTTACCAACAACACCAAAATCAATAGGCAGAGAGTACCTATGGTTAAAGCATAATTGCAACACCAAAGGGACTTGGGAAAATGCTGTCACATCCCATAGAGGAAACAGGCAGCTGGGGACCTGATGCCAGCATTTGAATGAATTTGGATACCTAAAACCAATTTAGAGAAGCAGTGATAAACAGCAATCCTAATTCAAGCATGGCTGTAGCCAAAAAAAAAAAAAAAAAGGGTTTTCCCTCTGGGTGTGGTCCTAGAAACTGCAGAGTGATCCATGGAGCTGTCAGACATACCTCATGCATGAGTCAGAAAACAGTTATACAATGTGCTTTTGCACTCTGTGTTATTCAGCCAAGGAGAGGAGATATTCAGGTCAGGTAGCAAAGGGCACCTGTCTCAATGGGTGAAGAAGTTATGTTCTCTCTTCAGCATCGCAAAGTACCTGAGTAGCTACTCTGTGGTGGAAATAGTCCCCAAAAATGCTATATTGGTGTCCAATCAAAAAGAAATACTCTCTGCATGTATTTTCAAGGCTTTCTGTACAGCATTAGTAAAAAGGGAAGGTGTCAGATGATGTGATAGCATACAGCTAAAATCTTTTCTTTTAACAGCCGCATTGGTTGTAGCTGGGGTGAGTGACTGGTAAGATGATCCTCTGGACACATATTTTGGAAACAGTTTGGTCAACTACCATGCAGCCAGCAGATTTAGGGCTAGTGATTAAATTACTGAGGGCTTTTGTTTTGAAGTATGTGCTCCTCAATATATCTTTCAAGGCTAGCCATGTGCCAAGGGGTTTGTAACCAAACTGTGATTCTCTCTCTTGCTTTCAGAGGTCTCATTACAGGCTGCTGGCACTGGCAGCCAGCTCTGTGCTTATTTCGGATGACCACATCACTCAGCAGAGGCTGAACAGAGCAGACGAGTCAGTCAATGAGTGGATCACAAGGAGTCAAAATGTACATTTCTTCCTCGAAGGCAGGGGGGTTTAGGTGTTACAAACTGGTGGTGCACAACTATTATTTTGAGCCTGGAGAGTTACTGGAGCTCAAGCAATTCTTTGCATAGATACTTTTTCACAGGAGCTAAAGTCAGGCTTTGGAAAGCAGCAGGACATAATTCAGAGATTTTGTAGGTTTTTCTGAGATGCAGGCTGCAGAAAGAATCATCGCTTCAGATTCTTGGTCAGGGTAATTTGTGTAGCTCTCTTGGCTTCCTTACTGTTTAGCCAGTAGATTTTAGGGCTGGTGATTTAATTGTGGAGTACTTTTGTTTTGTGTCCGTATCGTGGTTTATTCCTATAATTTGGTTGCAATCCTGCTAGGACTATGCTAAGAAAACCATTGTGGGTTGTTTGTTGTTGTTGTTTTTTCTTCTAAACTGCTTCAATAATTCTTCCTCCTGAAAATGTTAATATGTACTTACTAAATATGATGTTCAGCTCCTCAAGTCAAAGGACAAACTGAGGTCAATGGAGTTTGTACCAGCTGAGGATCTGGCCCCTGACTTAAAAACAGACAGAAGGAAATACCGTCCAAAGCTGACTTCTCTATTACAGTGTTTCACTCTATGTGAAATGCTTTGAGGACATGATATTGGGTTTTTTTTGTTTTTTTTCAAGAGGATCAAATGCAAGAAATAAATAGGCATGCAAAGTCTGCTTCCCAGGTTATTCGGGTTTCGGAGCTCTGTTGTGTCCTGCTTCAGAGTCTTTCCTTTTGCTTTGGTAAAACATCAGAGTGTAGAGGGTGACCCTGTGCACTTGTTTCAGATGAGTGTAAACAGAAGATGATATTACTTGTCTGAATGAAGTGGACTATCCCATGGAGGAGAATAATAGCTGTCTCCTAGAGCTGTTTTCTCAAAAAGACTAGTGAGAACTTAAAAGTCGAGAGACCCAAGAAGAGAGTGAAAGTTGATTACTTTAAGGATTAAACTGTTACCCTGGTGAAGTCAGCAAATACTGTTTCTAAGCAATGATTTCAGTGTCTCTTGAGCACTGTGAATCTGAGCCGTGCAATTGGGAATGTATTTCTTAAAGATATAAATATAATTTTATTAAGTTTTTAAAATGTTATTTGGTGTTTTGACTTCAATAAAATACATTCTGGAGTGGTGTATAAAAATCAACTTACGCAGAGAATTTCATCTGCACATGTGTTTTTAAAATATGTAAAAGCAAGAAGTATGTCATTAAAAAAAATTTTACAGCTCTTAAATTTGCATCAAATTGCAAAGAATTGTGTTCTGTTAAAAATGTACTTGCACATGGTGTAGGTTTTTCCCCACTTTTCCTTCCTCGGAATTCCTTGGAAGAGGCAGAGGAAAGCACTCTTGCTCTGGTAGCATCTAGTTAGGTAGGGAGCGATTTTTCACAAAGTCTTGATTATTATTTCATCGAGAAAGTAGGTAGATATTAAAGGTTACCCAGATGGTTTATATATTACTATAATAATCTTGTTCATAGAAACTCTCACAAAGAAAATAATTAATCATAAACATACTGTGATCCCCCTAAAGCAGTGACTGTTTTAAGTTGAAATCCCGTAATGGCTATGACCTCTAACCCTGATGTAACTGTTTCTATCCTAGCTACTAAAGTGGCTGCTCATGAAAGGCCATCAAATACAGAAGTAAATGCAAAGGTTAACAAAGTTAGTGGACCAAACAAACTTGATACTGAGAATGAACTTTCACATGTAGCAAGAAAATAAACACCACTCTCCCAGACTGATCTACACAGGAGGTTTGAGATGCCAAAATATTAAGTGTTATTAAGAGCATAATCTCTATTTTACAGATAAGTGTTTACTCTGGGGGTTACCATCCTTTCATATTGATAAAAAGTCTTCACTCAAATTAAAAAAGAAAAAAAAGTTCATGCACTAGTGTGTTTTCAGTGAGATGGTTTTTTTACTCTAGACTCCAAGAGAGCATTGGTAATTGGTTTGGGGAAGAGAAAGAATTGCACTGAAAGGTGTAAATCTTAAGCATCTTTTGTGTGTGGCCTGTTTATTAACATTTTGTTTCATTTTTAAACCCCTCTCCAAGGTGTAATCTTTGCATGACATTGTGCTTCAGGAGTCTGATTTTTTTAAGGGATGGTTATTCTTTTCAAATTTTTACTGTTCTATTTCCCTCCCATAGATTGGGAAAATATAATTTACCTCTCTAACGCATTGTCTATTGTGGGAGTTTTTTTGCTTCAGAAATGCAGATTGCTATGTGACGCTTTACTGGTTGAGTTCAGCAGGACAGCACTTTCTAGTTCATAAGCACCAAGCAAGCTTGCAAAGGAACAGAGTACGGGCAGGTTTATATGTGGGCTGTACCGTGTATGCACTGGCAGCTAGAAAAGACATCCTTCATATATACAAATAGTGATTTCAGCAGTCTTTGAGGAACAGTGTGGGATTCAGTAGTCTGAAATTTATAGCCCTCCCCCATGCTGGCAGAGGAGACACCCACCAGTACCAGGGTGTCAGTGGCTACTGCCCCGACCTCCAGCCACCCACAGTGTCCTTCGGTGGGATCCAGCTGTCTCTGCTGACCTCAGCACAGCTGCATCTCCCGCCTTGAAAAGCAAAATTCTGCCTCCTTACTCAGAGTCCTTAATGTTAGGAGGAAAGTTTCCTTTTTACCATCATGATCCTGTGAACATGCATAACACTGCCAGGAAGCTAGTCTCAAATGGGAGAACAAAAAAGGCAAACTCTTTTTACGAGTTTTGAAAAGAAAAACAAAAGCTTTCCCATTAATTTAATCAACGTGGTATCCTAAGCCCCAGTCAGAAAAGGACATTTTTGGGGTCGCTGCGGAATAAATAATGCAATGATGAAAAGAGAAAGAAATGTTGATTACATATAAAACTTGACAGTTGGGGAAACTATTTCCCTGGCCTAGAAAGTAATTTTTCAGGTAGATCAAAAAGACTTATTTAGTTCTACACAATTTCCAGTTTTAACAACATTAAATACCTTTTCTCCAGTTAGATATCAGTCTTTGAAGATTTTGAAATTGTTATTCCTGTGGGGAGGAGGATATTGAATAATTCCTACCAGTTATGAAACTCAATATTCTCCAGATGGTTACTGAGACAAGCTTTTATACACCATTGTAAAATGGGTTTAAAATATCCTGTGCTGTGATTGACTAAACAAGTCACATGGCTACTGCAAACAAGTTTGAACTTCTTTTTCAACTGAATGACCTTATTAAAATGATAAACAAAAATGGTACTTAAAGTCTGGCTTTAAAACAGCAGCTATAAATCCTAAATTTGTTGTAGTACTGTTCTGTTATTTGTGCTAAAAAGACAAAAGCTAGGAAGGCTGTTCTGGCTATGAAATTATGTCTTTAGTAATCAATTGGTTTAAAAAGATAAAGTTCCATGTGTATTCACACTCCTCTAACTTTTTCTTCAAATGACTTAAAAAAAATTACGTGCATTCACAACCTAAGCAATGTCAGGTCACGTCAGAACTTAAGCTGGCAGATGTGAAGCAGCAAAACCCTACAGTAAGGAGGAGTATTCCTTGAGCAACACTCTGTCTTCTCTCTTGGGAGAAATTTGTGTCTGAAATGGTCCTAAGCATTGTTCTCCATAAACCCCTCATGCTCACCTGTGGTCTAGTGCCCATTTGTGCTGCAGTGGTAAACAGCTCTAGCAAAGATTTGGCAACCCACGTAAGATGAACAAATAATCCCAGGAAGAGGGATCTTGCCATCTAACTGGACAAGGGATCAGGAGTCTGGCTGTCATGCGTGGCAGTGGTTGTTTGACAGGGCTGGCCTGGCGTGAGGTAGGAAGTGCGATTTCTCATCCACCTGGTTGCTAACGCTCTCCCCCTGCTTCTGCTGCCCACTGTGGGGTGGCTGTGCCTCACTCGGCCAGGTGCAATCCCCACTTCTCCTTCCATTGCAGACAGAGACCGCAGCACAAGCCAGAGCAAACAGAACAGAAGCAAGGGAATTCCACGGGAGAAGAAAAATTATGCTTAAGACCTCTGCTCCCTGACCAGCGCTTGCACTGCAGTTTGCTGCACCTCATGGGAATAACAGCAGGCGCCTTCCACTCTTTATGTTCCGTACCTTAAAAACACACCTACCAAAATGCATTTTTTTCTGTGTTCATTAGGATGCTGCTCCTGTAAGTTTCCTACCAGAAATGGCTGCATTTCAAAATGACTAAATTATCCCCTTAGGGCTTATGTGTTGTTTAGGAGTCCCAGTTTACAAAATTAATTGTCCTTATTCAAATAAGCACATGATTCATTTTAGAGATTCTTTGTTGCTGTTTATGATCTCCTTTTTTTTAGGGTGAGAGGCTACAAAGGTAAATTGTAAGGGGAAAGGCTGTGTAAGTGCAGGGTGTTTTTAAAATTGAGAATAACTCTGTGGCATACTCCTAAAGTGAATGAAACCGTGACATTTCCCTTGACGGGAACCAGTGCTTTTCCCTGTCACTTTTGCATTGCGTATGGATTATGACAATATTAGAAATTACCATTAACAAAAAGAGCTTCAATGAAAAACATAGTGATGAGAAACATACTCAGGGATTTGTATTTCTTTAAGAAATGTGTTTACATGAAAGGGAAACAGGAAGACCCATAAAGTGGTTGAATCTGGTACTACACTTAAAATCAGGCTGCTGAGATTTTTTTAAGCGATTTTATTTTTTCCTCTTCAGCAAATATTCTGGTTGTAGCATAACTCAGCTCACTTATCAACACTTTTTTTTTTTTTTAGTTTATTTAGTGTGCCTGGGTTTCAGAGTTTGAATTTAATATTGCTAACAGTCTTAGTAAAAACCCCAGGATTAGCAGTGTATTTGAACACCTGCAAAGTTCATTTAATGACTGGAATAGCAAATGTTGCAAAATTCAAAATATATTTAACATATTTGTAGTCTGAATGTTAACCACAGCTGTTTAATGCTGTTCAAGAGTCTTGGAATGTACATATTTTATATATCCCAAGGAATAGCTATGATTGATGTCCTTTCATGTCAACTGTTTGATTTGCTGAAAGACAGAACCAAAAATACAGTGGAAGGGGGCAAGTCTGAGAAGAGCTGCCAGGCCAGCAAACTTGTTTATTAAAAGAAAAAAACTATCCAAGTTTGGCATGCTTCTGAATCTTAATTGAATTCAATAGGAAATCGAGGGGGAACAAAAAAAGAAGATAAAGAGAAAAAAATAATAAAAGCAGACAAAAAAGAGACAATGGTTTATTGTTTTACTGATTACATGCATACTGATGAGTTGGCCTATCATTCAGCTATATGGAAGTCTAACAGATGCCTCATACTCATCTATGAATATTTGATGTACAGGTATTTTACTATCCTTCCACAGCCAGATTTTTCAATGGATCATTCACAAATGTTTCAGAGAAACACACTTTTCTATGACCATTGGCACTGACAATATCATTTTCCATACCAGACTCAATGATTAAGCCAGATACACTACATTCACTTTTCTTTTTCATTCTGAGGAACTGGTTCTCCTCATATTTATACTAGCTGTGACTACTACAGCTCAAAAGTTTTTATTTGAGTTACTCTTGATTTATTTGGCTGGAAGAAATAAAGCCTATTAAAAATTTCTTTTCAATATTGGTAGATACAAAGTATTTTTGTCCGGTTTTCAGCCAGTTCCAGTTCTAACCAAAACCATCACTGTGCACAAATTCTTTAACATTTAATTTTCTAGGAACTTTTGATCTTCATCTCTTAACAGACACTGGAGTAACAGGCAGAGATGGAAAGCCTGCAAAGTAAACACATGCTGTATCCTCTTCTCTTTCGTTTTTCAGGAGCTACTTCCTAAATTCTTTACTAATTAACAAATGCCATAGACACTCAGCTGAAATTGCTTGTGACCAGGGTATATATCTTGTATTCCAGGATTTTAAATGTCCATCTAGAGTAAAAAAAAGTATTGTAGAACTTTAAAATAAAAATCTACAATAGCTATTCACACACACACCTTTTAGTCCATACATATCTTGGGCAAACTGTTGAACAAGCATAAGCTGAAGAGACAGTAGCGTTCACATACCTTAGTCTAGACTTCCTTTGCAGTGCAAATCATCAACTCATCACTTCAAAGAATCATGCATGAACAAAGATGAATGTGAACAGCAGAAGGACTGAAATACTTTGTGGTGTGATCTTCACCACCTAACATATCTCTACTGTGGGGGACATTTTAAGAGGAATGGTAAGTTTGGAGTCTCTTCAGCCTAAGGAATACTTGGGATAAAAATCTTCATCTATGATGAATCAGAATACTCTGTCCCATTTTAATGAACACGGGTCTGATCTGGACATTTTCATTCATTCATAAGTACTAATTTTTTTTAACTACAGCTGCTCAATATATTGAGAAAGTCAGTCACACTAAAAAAGCTCTAGACATTTCAAAATCCAGCACGCCAAGAGCTTAGTAACACAGGTGGCTTACCCCCAACTCCATTCACTGGTTTCCCTGCAGAATACAATGTCCAGATCAATGTTACCATTCTGATACTAAAAGCCCAGTATGAATTTGGCTACAGTTAGATGGCAAATCAACACTTCCCTTGAGAGCAGGACTTCCCACCAACAGCTATGTTTTTCTGGAAGAATTAAATTGTGCACATTCCAGAGAGGTGTTTGAATGCAAATGATAGGGGAAAAAAAGGACAATTCAGAATAAAATCCAAAAAATATCTGTGTGATGTAGTTTTGCTCAGTAAAATCTGGATCGCACAAAGTGTTGAATAATTTGGCTTGAAGTATTGAAAAATATAGCCAAAACTGTTTAAAAGTAAGTCTACAGCTTTACTTCAAACATGCCACTCAAGTATGTGTTTAATTACTTTTTCCAGGATCTTTTTTGCCAGCATCATGAAGAACCAAGCTTTATATTCTTATTTTATGTACCTAAATATACGGATGCCAAACACACCCATCTAACAAATGGGCCTTTTGGGGAGGACAAAAGAGGAACATACATTACAATGTTTTATATTTTTCGTTTCTATTTTAATATACTTTGGAGGTGATTGGTTAGTGATAGATATATTTTATTTACTTTTTTCTTTATGAAGTTTATAGCAGTTTTCTTCTGAGTAATAAGGTACTTTATCAAGATGTTGTCAATAATCTTCTAATTTTTCACAACAGGGATATATTGAAAATTGATACTTTCCATATGCTGTTGCATGTATGCAAGTGTGAGAATTTCAATTGTATTAATTAGTAAAGTATATTTTTAATAAAAAGATAGTGATAAAGCATAAGTGGTACATTAATAATTAATGATAAAAAACTGTTTAAATTCCTGTCTAAACCAACATATTTTCACTATTTCTGCTTCCTCTGTCTGAGCTACAGCATACTGCCTAAGTAGAGCTTTTGTTGCCTTTACTCATATCAATGTCACTTATGGAATCTGTCTTTTTTGGCTCTAAATATGATACACGTGTCTAAAAGACCAAGGGAATCATTTATAGCTGCAAGTTACTCTTTGCAATTTAGCTCAAAATCAGGTATATGAGTATTAAATTATATGTTAACTGTAATCAGGTTATTCCCCCACTTTTGAAGGCTTGAGTGCATTAGTGAACATTTTTGCATGTAATTGTCTTATTTTATTTTGAAGCTCAGTCTTTGAAGCTCTTTTGGACAGAAACACCCCACCAGTCCTCTTCCAGATAAAAACGTGCAAGTTCCACAATCTGGAACTAATTGTCCAGACACCATCTGGAGGTCCTGTTCCTTGGTAGAGGCTGCTGTAATCCTGTGGCTTTCAGAGCAGAATTGGCATTTTACTGTATCCTTAAGCTCTGAAAATATTTCAAAAATGTTTCAAAATATTTCTGAATATATCTGCCAGCTGGGGGCACTGGGAAGGTCGCCATGGCTATAAACACTTACATGCCCCTATGCAATATAGCCTATTTCAAGTAAATACTGTCCAAAATGAGAAGCTGGGCAGGGCATTGCACAGACATACTGAGATGGGAGCGGTGTAGGTGAAATCTCCCAAGTCCAGTTGCATAGCTGTTCCAGGGAGTTGCTTCTTGCAACCTATTTTTAGCACATCTTTTTCTCAGGCAACATGCGGAGGTTCTGTGGGTGGCTGATCCTCCCGCAAGAACGTAGCCCTAATTACGTCCTGCCTTCTGGTATGTGAGGAACCCCCACAAAATTGTGCTCTTCTCTAAATCCTGGACTTCCCTTTCATTCAACAGGCCATTAATTTTTCTTGCAAGAAAACCCTTTATGGGAATGGGTTTGGCCAGTAACAAATACCTTACATTACAGGTTTCCAACTTCAACTGTTTCAGCTACTTAAGCATTATGATGAGAAAGCAGGTAAGGACAATCAGTGGAAAACTTATGTAGAAAAAAGAGGACCGCAGGATTTCTTGCATATGTTTTGGGTTCAGGAATTGATTGCTTTGGAAAGAAAAGTATTGGAGCCAGGAAAGGATGGTCTCTTCTCCCCAGCGCCTCAGTTGCATATAACAATTTGGAGTTTTTCTAAGGATTACCTTGGTCCTTGTTAAACTCACAGACTGATCACTATTTCTGAGTGCAACATTTAAACTTCAAGCCAGTGCCCACCAAAACCAGCTAAAGGCTTTGCATTTTCTCTAATGGGTTTTTGACTAGCTGCTTAATGGTCAGAGAAAAAGCCTTTTCTTCTGTGCCATCTACTCAAATTTTAAATTTTTGAATGCTTAAAACTTGTTCAACCCAAAGCCTGCTTTATCCAGCTATGCGGTGCCTCTCAGTGAGAAGTAATTCCAGTTCAAAACACAGTCTACAGCCATTCAGCGGTTGGTCAGTCTGGCGGAGGAAAAAATTGCACAAGTGCTTTTCTGATACAGATTTCTCACATACAATAATGTCCAAATCATTTGCATCCAGACTTTCAGAAAGTCAGAGTGGCACACTGCAGTCCAAACAGTGAATTTCTAGCAAATTTCGTCCATGGGAAAATTGGGGTTTATAATGGAAATAATTTTGCAAGTAACAATAGCAGCAGCTGTTACTTATGTTGCTCCCCTAATACTAAAATCCTTTAGGAGTAATTAACAAAGTTCAAACATGAACATGTTTCAGCCAAGAAAAAAAAATCTTGTTTTACTGAGATTCCTTTTACCGCCAACTGGTTTTGTATAATTAAATCTATCCACAAGGAAATGTCTTAGAAGTGTTTTCAGTTGTTTATTTAAACTTTTTACTTTTTCATGTGTTCCTTCTACATGCTATCAGGCCAAATGCTGCTCTCAGTCATGAAGGTTTGAATCCAGAATTACTGTATTAATATCAGCCACATGAAAGCCAGCTCCAGAGACTAGAGATGTCTCTCCAAGAGGAGTAGGTAAAGGCTGTTTTGACATTCGACACCATTCTTCAAGAAGAGTTGTCTTTCTTGCTATTGCTTAGTCATTTATGAACAGCTTTACTACCATGATTACATTGACAGTAGTCACTGTTCCTTTAACCATATCGCAGTCTTTTCATACTGATAAAATTTCTCCTCTTTATCCAAAGCCCTTCGATGTTTTTTGTGGAAGCCAACTTTCTTATCCTACTTTCACACAGCACTTCATCTCAATCGACAGAAGCCACAGCCCCACCTGTAGGTTCATCTGAACTGAAGATATATCTAAAACTCCACATAGAAAAAAAAAAAAAAGAATTTAAATTCTCCAAGGATTTTTAATTATTCTTGACATAAATGACATTCAAATGAAACACTGAAAGTTTAGCTAACTAAATAAATTTTCCTAAAAGAAGCTTTGAAGAAGTTTGTAACTGGTACCAGACTGCCATAATTTCATCCATTTCTATATTGTTCAGTAGCTCTCTAACTCTTCTGCACTGTCAGATTCTCTGACCAGTTAGTATCATAATGCTATAATCATGAAGTGGATATTAATGTTTTTATCAGCAATATGATTAACTACCCTGGAAAATTCACTCTTGGTCCTGTGAATAAAAATATCAAGATTTATTCTTTTTTATGGTCCTAGTGAGTGCAATACATGAAAAATAAATGGTAATCTGTCACTCATCAGACTTTCCAGATGTAAAAATAAGTAGCCAAATTTCATTTGTAGCTTGTTAGAATGTAGAAAGAATCTTAATTAACATAGGGCTAGCTGGGGGAATACAGGCAATCCTTCCTTTCGTCTTTTTCTTTCTTTCTCTCTTTCTTTCTTTCTCTCTCTTTCTCCTTCCTTCCTCCCTTCCTTTATTTCTCATACTTGCTCTTTTTGTTTCTCTCTTTCTCTTTTCCTTCCTTCCTCCCTTCCTTCTTTCATCCTTTCCTTTCTCGCCCTTCCCCCTTCCCATTTTTCCTTTCCAAAGCAGAAAAATTACTGAGATTTTTTTCTAGTCATATACTCAAGGAGAAAGTCAGGTTAAGAGTTTACCACTTCTGCTGTGAGCAATAAAAAGTTTACTTACTTATATGGCCTGAAGGTCTGGAACAGTTTGTATTTACTCATTATTTCATTTCTAACAGCACCCCCACTTTTTCGTTAAACATTTTCAGCTTGCAGTTTCATCTTTGCTGTCTCATGACTCCTGTGCTCTCCTTTCCTTGGAAGTGCTAAAGGACTTGTGTAAAGGCTGACAACTGCAAGATTTTCGATTTTTCTATTGTGGGCTTGGATGTATTGAAATATTCAGAAATAAAGACTTTATCTCTGCTCATTTGGATTTAAATTAAGTATTTGCTTAAGATTGTTTCCATCATGTTCTTGAGATGCACTAAGCCAAAAAAAAAAAAANGAGATGCACTAAGCCCACTGGTTTCCCAGTTTTACAGAGGTAACCAACAAAAAAATGGGACTTCAAAAGCAATTATTCCTATATAAAATTCAGAGAGGACACTGACACCTTTAAGGGAATTGTTTCATAGCAGGAGGAGCATTTCAGTGGGACCGTGAATTTAGCAAAGCATTGACTGCTTCTTTTTATTCAAACTTTTTTTAAAGCGAGCTGGACCATCAGACTAACAGAGCAAGGACTTAGTCAAAATGCACATTCTGTTTTATGATTTTCATTTTAACTATTTCTCC
>VYZV01013671.1:0-10009 GCA_013401275.1 Pandion haliaetus | reverse complement strand
TTTTTTTTCAGCAAATATTACAGCCCCAGATGAGGAGTTTTACTTTCTAGTACTGTTAGACTTAACTAAAATAACAGATCTTTAAATTAAAAGCTAAATAATATTTTGATCTCATGAAAACTCTACATGCAGAAGAATTACAGTCCTGCTGTATAAAGAATGGACACTATAACTTGTTTATAATTCAGCCAATAATGTTTAAAATTTTGTTTAATCTTAGTTTTTCATAAGTTGATCAATTTAAGATAGCACTACAAGTGCATGAGTTTTGTAACAAGGATTTCCCCATCAAAAATAAATTTATAACAATTAACTGATTCATTCTAACTTGTCATGCTGTTTTCCTTTCTACTTCCTTGTGTAAAAAAAAAAATAATTCAAAGTTAAGCAGTTTGCTGCTAAGCAGTCAAAATAATACATGGTCCCTTCAGTAAAACATTACTGTAAATAATGTTAGCAAAACTGTACAATGTATTCATATTGCTTTTAAGTAATTGTTGTAATAATTGTAATTAGCACTTAATCTATTGATTCCCCACCCCCATGTTTACATGAAATGAAAAATATTTACAAAAATGCATCCGAAGAGTATCCCAACTTAGGATCGAGTGCTCTCATGCAAAGCTAACACACAGTGGGAAATTTTGCTTTTCTCACAAATTCTCATTTTAATACAAGGAACATCAACAGCTGGTAAAGAACAGATTCAGGGTGCTGAGCCGAAATGGAGTGGAGAGCAGCTTTGCATGGAAGTCTTGCTGAGCTTCCAGAATGCTGAAGATAAAGCATTTCCTAACACTACTACCACTTTGGTTTCTTCTAATTGCTTCAGGTAATGCTGAGGTTCAGAGTCTGGTGGGATGATGCTAAGGCTGAAAAATGAGAATTTCTGCATTTAAAAAAATACCTTTTTGCAGTTTTTACAGTTATATCACCTTAGGAATCAGTGATTTATTGTAAGGGTGTGCTAACATGAAAAAATAATTCTGATTTGACTGGCTGTACGTATCCTCACATCTGAGATCTTGGCACAAAGTCCTTATCTATATTGCAAATTTCAGGGGAGGGAGTGGGACCTCAAACCTAACAATAAAGTAAAGCTGAGTACAAATAAAAGCCATCATTTTTTTCAACCCCCAAATTTTCACCATTGACAACTCTATGCAGTGCATGACAATAGGGGGTGTCCAGCTGCATCAATTACTGGTGTTAAACATCAGAGTTAGGAAACCAGCTATGAAGTTTTTTTATGAAAAGCTTAAAATGGAGTGTAGCTGAGGTAGTGAAATGATGGTTATTACTTCTGGAGAATACAAATGTCGCAACAACTTGTGCTTTAGATTAATAGACAGCTAACATGGCAAAGCAATGTGACCAAATCCATACTTTTTATATAGAAGGATGGATTAAATTGTTTTATTCTTTCAAGAAAGGACAGTTAATTAAACTGATACGAGCTTCCCAGGCTTGTGCTGTTTGGACTGCCTCTAGAATTTTTTCCCTTAATGTTATCAAATTTTTTACAATTTGCACAAAGTATGAACATTTTTTAGAGCATTTTCTGTGTATTATCTTTTTTCTTGTCTATATTGGCGATTCTCTTGTCGGTGATTTATTTCTAATAAGAACACGTTTTATGCTATAAGTTATGTGAAATGTACCAGTGTTTCCCTTAACCTGTGACTAAACTACATGCTGATATTAAGATATTCTAGTATACACTCATCAAAATGTGGAGAAATTGATATTTTAGTATTTAATTTTCTTCGCTCTTAGTTTTGATTCAGTTATTTAAGAAATAAGCAGAGTTTTCAAATATTTTTATAGTGGGACTGGATTTTTAATTGATAGTGTCTGCAGAAGAAGGTTGCTTGAAGCTGCTTGAACAGTATGAATAAATTAAACCACTGGATGCAATTATTACTTAATGTGAAAGAATGGGGCGTATTGGGAATGTTATTGTAAGTGTTGCAGGTTGTTTGGCTTTTTAATTCTGTAAATAAAGGAAAGCGTTGACTGCTGTGACAGCCGTTTTCTGTTAATGTTCACATTTTTAACTGTTTCAGAGTTGCTGTTCTGCTTTAAATCTGTTGGGAAGGTCTGTACGGGATTGTCTATATGAAGAGACTGTGGAGTGGTCACTCAAAACCTCCTTAGTGTGGTGCTTTGAATTTTAAATCACACACATAATTCAAATGTAATCTAACTTTCAGTGTTGGACTTAAGTCCATTCAGTTAAATGGAGAAAAATGACTGACATAAGGAATGAGTTATTGATTTGTTGTGGGAAAATGACTTCTGTAATATGGGAAGTATGGTAAAAGGAACAGCTTAATTATTTAGGGGGCACCGTTGAAAAAAGTGCTTTTGCAGCATTGCATATTGTCTAAATAGGAGTTGTACAACAGGGGTTTTTAATAATTCTTTCTTAAAGACAAATTGTAGTGGTTTATTTTTTTCCTTGTAAGATGGAGCTCATCTGGTTGTTTAAAATATTTTTGTATTTGTGCAGCTGGGGCAGAAAAGCAGGCTACAAAATAATTTTGTTCTTAATGCTAAAGGCATGGCAGCTTTTAACTGGTGTTTCCCAGATATTTGCATTATGTTTGTGCTTTGTGGAATCTTGATGTCTGAGGGCTGAACAAAAAAATGAACATGCACAGAAAGTTATTCTAAAGTCCTTGTTTTTAGTAGGTGACATGAACTTTTAAAATGTGAATTTATCAAATAAATATATGTGGCAGTTTATATCCGTACAAGCAAAGTTTTTAAAATGTGGTATTTGATGATTTATAAAATATCAGATAAGATATTTGCTTTGGCTTTTTCCATATGTTTTTTCTTTTGATTTACTGCTATTCTTTGCAGAAGGACTACAGTATCATGTTATTTTGACTGCAGCTCACAATTTTTGGCAGCATCTCAGATAAACAGAATATTTGTGGTTAATTGGTTGAACATGTTCAACAATTATAATTATATTAAAACTGTAATGTGTTTGAACATTTGCCCACTGCAGGCTGCTAATATGTACTAACTTAAATTTCTGTCTTTATGACTGGAGCTAGCTTGTAGCTGGTTTTATTGGAAGTATCTGTGCAAAGTTTAAAAGGCAGATGTATTAAAGCACACCTAATAGCACTAGTCTGTTTAAGAGTTTGCCACTGTGTAAAATATATAGGCCCTTGTTTTTAGGGATTTATAATTCGGTTCTAAAATTTCCTGTCATCCTGAAATTAGGTTTCTAAACTTTCAGTATTACTGAAAAGTAATAGGAGTCAGTATTATTTTTATTAAGTAAATTTTCAGGAATACTAGTTTGCCTTTCTGTTGAAGACTTCCAAATGAAATAAAGAATTGGAAGCTTCTCCACTGTCAATGTTTTAAGTCCAAAACATGCGATTTATATTTGCTTCTGCATGTTAAGGGAACGTCAGTAGGCTGAGTACATCGTGAATATAGAAGTTACACATTAAATTCTCAGAGTGCTAATGGAATTAGAGGTAGCGTCTGATGGATTTTTAGTGCATAATTCCCTATTTTTGTTTGGTTTGTTTTCTGTTGGTGTTTTGTTTTTTTGGTTTTTTTTTTTTTTTCCCTAAAACTTCCAAGCAGAAGTCACAATCTAGCCTTGCTCAGTTGTTATTATTGTAGGGTAGGTAAATAGTGCTGGTTTTGACTTAAATGCCTTGGCACTCGATTACCTGAAGAATCACCATTGTTTTGTGTGGATGATACCCTGCAGCTCTAAAAAATAGAGGCAATTATGCTTTCAGACCCTTGTTTTAATTGAGTGGAGCATAATGACTTCTATAATGCTCCATGGACTCAAAGCTGTGCGTGAGAGGCTCCCCAGGGACCTGCAGCATAGCCTTTCCCAAGCACATGTTTTTTGGGGGAAAGAAGCTGAATGGAGGGGTCAGCCAGAGGCTGAAGCTGGCACAGCAGGAAGCAAGAAGCGGTACCAGCTCTGTCACTGATGATGCAAGCAGCCTGCTTTTTCTGTTCACTTTCAGGGTTTTGTCCCTTGTGCCAGCTGGTGTTGAGTTCCAACCTTTGCATTCTCCGCTCCTTCCCATGTTATGTTTTTCCACCTCAGTAGTTCCCTTCCCTCTTTCTGTATTATATTATGAAGAGTTCCCTCTGTTTATATGTTTACATGCTAAACATTTTCTTATCTTTCACCTGCATTTTTTTAAAAAATTTAGATTTGAAGACATTTGCAGTTTGTCCCTTGAAAACCAAGTGAGTTTAATGCAGTGTTCTGTTCCTGAGTTTTCTTATCTCTAAAATTAATCTGCTTTTGCTCATGGCCCTGGTAAAATGCTTCAAAAGATACTTTAAGAAAAAAGAAAGAAAACCACTAAAAGCTTATTTAACTGCGGTATAGGGTATTGAATAAATGGTGGGTTGTTTTAAGTTTTCTATAGGTTAACTAAGGTCTCCTCAGATCTGGGCTTTTCCTCTCCAATCCCTGCATTTGACAGCACGATGTGTTTACATTGGGAAGGCAGGTGCCTGCTTTTGCTGGGCAGAAGGGTTCAAGATCATCCTACCAGGCAGGGGCTGCACACCTGGGAAGCCCTCTTCACCTAACAAACCAGTACCTGACTGCAACAAAGTGTGCAGAGTAGGGAAATGCCGTGGAAAGGCACCAGAAAAAGAACTGAGTTGTGGCCACTTTGTTGATGCAAGGCACTAGTGAGGAAAATCCACACCTTGCAATGGGGTGAGACTTACAAAACTGGGGCAGGACTGGTGAGGACTGTGATAGAAATGGAGTGATTCCTGTGGAGTGACATCCCTCGGAATAGTAAGTGGTTTTGAGGGGAAGGCTGTTGATGGTGAGCTGTGATGATGGAGGCCACCAAATCCCACCGGCTGGCTCTTTCCCAATTAACCAAATTGCCTTTCTTTTGGTAGGATCAATTTTAATGGCATTAAGTGCTTGTGAGCTAGATACTTTTTGGAAAATTGGCCTGACAGTCTTCAGGGAAGTCAACCTTGTAACTCTCTGCTTAACTCTTTGCTCTCCAAAGCAAACCCAGCCTCTTTTGCACAACTGAAATGGACAAATGGGGAGGATGCTCATGAGGGCAGAATGAACGGTTAACTCAAATAGCAATGTTTAATTGTTTAGGTACTGGTTCTGCAACAGGATGGGAAAACATGTCTGTTTGTGGAACTCTAATGGAACAAAAGCTATGCAAATATTTCCCTTGACCAAATTAGTCTTAATTTCTTGTGAGTGTTAATTCCTCATAATATTGGATAATATGACTAATGGCTATCTCAGAATATGGCTGAATTAAATCATTCAGGATTACCTGTTCAAGTAGAATTTCTGTTACATAAGTCTATACTAGTAATTGTTCTTTGGGATTTTTTTCTGGGTTTTTTTGACTGCTGATATAAAAATATAACTTTCTCATATTATTTTAATCTTCGCTTTTCTTCCTGCATGGATCATTTACTTGTGAACTGGTTATTTCAGTAAGGGCTCAAAGGTAATTTCATGGTTTATAGAATTTATATCTGAGGGTTTAATGAGGAAAACATATTGTTTTCTAACACATGAAATAGAGAATCTTTCATTATATTTTTATTTTCCTTCTCTAATATTACATGTATATCAAGTTCAAAGCCTTGAATACACCTAAGTATAAAATTATTCCTTTGCTACACATGGGAAATATGAAAGTTTGCAACTCAAAAATCATCACGCACAGACTTAGGAGGTGATTTTATTCTTAATGAATTTACATGATATAGATGAACTACTCTTCTGTTTGTGTATTGTGCTATAGTATACGTTAGAAAATACAATAACAGTATATTACTTTTCTGTGATTTAGGTTAGGAATTAATGCATTCAAATGAATTTAGGAGCCTTGGGTATAATTCATACAGGATGCAAGTCCCTCAGTAGACCTCATGAACATTATCAGATTCAATTCTGTTTGCATGGTCAAACAGATTAAAATTTGACCACCCCCCTCTTTTTGCCATTCATTAAACTCCAGAATCTCTTTGAATGGCTTTCTTCTCAGTTATATAGAGTAAACTTGATTCTTCGGTGTGGGGACAAATTAGCAAAGACGACATTCCTGTTTGGTATGTTAATTTGCGAAAGTGTCCTGTTTTCAGTGTGGGTTTAGTTATGGCACATCAAGTTGGAACTAAAGCTGCTAAATATCAAGTTTCCTTTGACGCCTTTCTGGGTACATTTTCCGAGAGCTTTCACTTTTATCTAGTGCAGAGTTATCAATGCTCTTTCACTCCAAATCGGAGTCATTACCTACTATCTAGATTTCATTTGTTGTATGGCTCGTGCCTTTGATTTACAGTTGTGCAAACTGGAGGATACTTTCAGCATCAATTTGATCTTTTGATGGATCAACAGCTTTGCTGGGATGCCTCCTGAAGTACTTAAAATATATCTGACTCTCTCTTTCTGGTATTTTGGCAATTTTACACCCTGTGTTAATTATACCGCAAATCACAAAATCTATTGGCAATTTTCAAAAAGTGTCTTATTCTTAGAAGGCTTTTGAGCACTTGCAACTGATACTGGTGTGATGAAAGTATCCTTTAAAATAGCTTCTAAGTTCTGTGATACAGCAGGAACTAATTCCGCTTCCTTGCAGTGGAGGTTTGAAAGGATTGTGCTCTTAAATAAAAAAAAAATGTAAAATGTGTCCAATACTTTGAGCCATCTCACAGGGAAGCTTAAATACAGATTTTTACACTGGAGGGGAGTAAGTATTGTAGTAAGTACTGTTCAATAGTAATGCCCTTGTGTTGCTGATTTATCAAAAGGTCATTTGGAGCATCTGAAGTTCTACAACAACGAGTGTTACGTACACTGGAATTGGTATCTATGTATGTCCTCTGTTCATCATTTGCCATGTTATCCTTCAAGTATTCTTACTGTAACGGAGATAAGTAAAGCCCTCAGTAAACCGCTCATGCTACATTGCCAGAGGAATCAGGCCGGGAACAGGCACATAGGCTATGCAAAGTTATTCAGTCTCTGTTAAGTAGGCTTATGGATGTGTGACATGGAGGAGGCTATCTACTTTGCCAAGAGTGTTTTTCAGAACAAGTTCAGCCTGGTTTGCAGGGCTTAAAATTCCCCCAAATGTCATGGGATTGATAGGTGTAGCTGTCCACTGTCTGTGCCCAAGTGCTGAAAACACAAACACACTCTTCTATCACTGTTTTTTTGCTTTTTTAGCCTCCAATTAGTCTGTATGATAAACCCACTACAAGCACAAACGTCTCTCAGGTTCCTTTGGTGACAATTACACTGTGAGGCAGTGAATACCCTTTTTGCCCTTCTATTTAATATTTTCTTTTCAAACAAAATTGCACAGTTTCTTAAAATCTTGGGTATGAAAAGTAGAAGTAATGATGTACGGCACTTTCCTGAGAGGACCAAAGAAAGCATTCTAGAACTTAATTTCTTAATATGCTCTTGAATACTGAATAAAAATGTATCTGTGCCTGTGTTTTGTCTTTAAAGGTCATCCTTGTCTCTTGCTGGTTATGGAACATATTATATAGCCATAGCTTGTAAGGAATCCAAGGACAAGTTAAGGCCAGTGCTTAAAGGGTGAGGATCTTAAAAGCTTGTGAAGCTGAAGCTCATTCTCATTGTTGTTTTGCTTTTGCGTGAGAGTAGGGGCTCTGCAGGTTTTCTAGCCATCCCAGAAGCCCAGAGATCAGAATGTGTTTCCATTTCTTCCTGTTGCCAGATGTGATTGATCACCCAAAGAGGAAAGGAGGAGCAGTAGATGTACAGTGCTTATTTTGGGGAACTCTGGAAAGCTTTGTGCTTTATAGGAGAGGTACACTTCTCAGAGGACTTCTTGTTTGATTGGGTTTGGGGTTTTCTTTTAGGATTGCAGGCTCTCACTTATGTAACTTTCATGATGATTTAGTGCTTATAAGACATCACTGAATATCAAGGAAGCCTTAATAAATCTGAATTGGTCTCAGTGTGGATGGAAATGAAGACGTGTTTTTATTTCATGTTAGGGTGATAGAATGAATTATATCGGAAATCTGACTCCTAGAAGAACTGGGAATTCGTAAAAAAACAGTGAAAGAGTACAACAGCCAGAAAAGAACACTAAGACCCATAGAAGGTTTTTGCTGAGAAAGAGTGACATGGGCTGTGTGTTATGTTACTGTTTGGAAGATAGACCAATGCTACTGCCGGGGCGCAGCAAGAGCAGGGTTGCTTCGCAAGGGAGGGTGAGCCAGAAGCCAAGGGCACTCACCATTGCTCAGTCTTACAGCATCTCCTGAGCAGGGTGGTGATAACAAGTTCCCTGGACAGTCCCAGAAAAGGCAAGAGGGTGACTCAGGCCCAGGATCCATCCAGGACATACAGGCAGGAGCAGCAGAAGGTGGGGCCAGAGACAGGACTGGAGATGAGGCTTCAACAGAGGTCCAAGGTCCATCTACAAGACAGGGCTCGAGACAGGTACACCTACGAGAGAGCTCAGGTAAGGACAGAAGGGCCAAACCATCAAGAGTGTGGATGGAGCTCCTGGACCACAGAGAAGAGGGTGCATGGGTGGAGGTTGCAGGGGAGGCTGCACAGGGTACTGAAGACTGTGACGTCTAGATGTGTCATCAATGATCTGGGACTAGAAAAAGAAGTTTCCGGTAAGAAGTAATTTTGAGATTTCTGGCTTCATAGCAGGCTTCATATACTAACTTGCCTTTAATAGAATATTATACTAGGTAGTCCCTCTGATTTCAGAATAATACTTCTTTTCTGTGTATACCCTCAGTTATAGTACTTTGATATGTATCACCATGTTTTTATGGGAAAATCATTTCTTTTTATTGTAACTTTAAAATTTTATTTTTCATTAAACCTGTTTTATTGACTTAAGAAACGGATTTTAGCTATACCAGTGTAAATCCAGAGGAAGTGAATTTATGCTGTTTTTATACCAGTAAGCATAATCTGGCACACTCTTGAAAAAATAATGTCGAAATTGTATAGTCAGCAGTCAAAGCTTCTTGTTAGAAAGTTCTTGGTCTCTTAGAGTGCTATTGATAAAGGAGCTAAAAACCTCAAAATTGATTTATTTGTTATCAGCTCAATACAGTTTGAACACTGAACTTGTGTTTTTGTTCTTCCATGTGATAAAGGTATTTGCCTCTGTTGTAAAATCTAAGCTGAGGTAAGCTTGTGTACAAGCTGAACATAGGACTGGAAACCAGGATTTCCAGAATTTTAACTCTTGTTTCTGTCACTAAATGAGGTTGTGACCTTAAGCAACCCTTTAGGTCTTGTTTGTAAAGAAAGCTGAATTCCCTTAGCAGTTTATTTAAAAGTCACTAGGAATTCAGCACCTTATGAGATGAGATCTTTTAATATTTATATATTTTGTTTCTGTAATTGTAAATTGAGAAAAGGATAGTCTCTTTTGGACAGTCTTGTTATGCCAGACCCCAAGTCCTTATTACAGGCTGTGTAGTTGCAATGAACATCCTACTTCAGGCATGCAAGTTGGGAATTAATGTAGACCGAAAGTTTGGAGTATTTCAGGCTTTATGTTTTTCCTTTGTGCTGATTTATATAGTTACTTGAATTACTCATTTTTCTATACTTAATTTATCATTTTAATTTCAGTGAATGTTTTGGCACTAAACTATTCTTATTTTCCTGTTATTTCTATGATATTAATGAGACTGAAAAATGTGGTCTGATATCTTCTTTTTTCTTNNGTCTGATATTTTTTTTTTTTTTCTTTTTTTTTTTTTTTTTAAAGATCATTGCTTAAAATTTTTTTTGTAATTCTACTAACCCATGCTTTCAACTGGGAAACTGTTGTATGCACCATCTCATTTAATCTAAATGTGATAGTCATTTGTTTTTTTATATAGTCTGTGGCCGTTAACTTAGAAAATCTGTTGCTCTAGCAGTGTTTTTTCTGTTCTGGTGGATCTCTTTGACATATAGTAAAGCACTTTCCTATCTACTGAG
>VYZV01013668.1:30554-46183 GCA_013401275.1 Pandion haliaetus | reverse complement strand
CAATGTATAAACTAAAACTCTGAAATGGTGAAATGCAATAGAAAGTATGAAAGAATACAGCTGAAGATTAACAGAAAGCAAGCAGTAGACATAATCTCTCTGAAACAATTAATGCTTATTTGTCCCCAAAACATTATTGTGAGAAGAATGACAATGGAATAACACTTGAAAACAATTTTAAAAATAATATTATTCATATTAGTCAATTATTAAAATAATATTATCTTGATTGAAGATAATTTTCCATTATTATATTCTCCAATTCACTACATCTGGACCATTACCTCATAGCTGCACCACAATTAAGCTTAAATTCTATCTTGTTTAGTTAAAGTGGTTGAAAATGGTCTTAAAGAACAAACCCTGTACAGAATTTAATAACACAGCTTTAACGGGTCTGTATTTTGCCGTAGAAAACCTTAATTCAGCGGATCTTTACTTCCCTAAAGCCCTGTGTCACCATAGTTAAGAAATGCTGAACCACAGGCCGATCAAATGAGGCATTGATAGAATAAGGGTCCCTTTCCCTGATATACAGTATCTTGCTATAGAAAGGACATGGAGTGGGTGGGCACTTAGACGCACTCAGGGAACACAAGGTAATTCTTAATGGGTAGGACTTGGGTAAGGAAATGAAGTGGACAAATACAGGACCGGGAATGAGAGACAGAGGGCAGACAAACTGCCAATAAGGGTGACAGTTGCACATCTATTTGAACAGCAGAAATGAATAAACATGGAATATTAAATAATTTTAGAAAAGCATGGGTTCAAAATATACTGAATGAGCACAAATAAAAGACCAAAGAAAGACACAAACAGATTGGTTTCTCTTTTTCTGCAGGCAACCTTTATAAAGAACTTGTCCCATTAATATTGAGATTTGTGGCTGCTGAAATTCAAGAAATATATTGCTCAGTGGTAGTAAAATATGAATGGGTAATATAATGCAGTCTAATCAGTTCTGGTTTTAGTCAAAAGTAATGCTGTGCCATCACCACGGTAACAAAGTCCTACTTTTATAAAAAACTGAGTTCAGAGGAGTACTGACTGTTCTGCATACCAATGCTAAATTGCTGTTGTGGAAATAATCTTACAGGTAGCAGTTTGCAATGATTATCTTTTGCCACAGTTTAAAGCAAAACATAATGAAGGTATCCAAACACTGGACATGTGCAAAAGTGACATATCATATACCATATACTCTTTTCTTTGCTACACATGTTCTGGTCTCAAGTAACTAGTTATTTATAGCTGTCTATCCCTTATTGCAACATGAATCTGACACAGAAATTTTTTATCATAGTGAGGGAAAAAAAAAATCTCCTCTTTAATGCACACTACTGCTTATTAATAACTTTCATCCAAGTTTCAAGCTTGTTTTCTGTCATGATATTAACACCTTCAAACAGAAGCCTGAAATGTGGAAAAATAAAATGTACTCGTGGTAAAGACCTTTTCTTTGCTAATGGACATTTGTTGACTTGATGTATTTTGAGGGTTTTTTGGTAGCCTGTTGAAATGCCATTAACAATGCCACAACTGTCATTTCTCTCAAGGAACACTATTCCATAACATAACAGAATTAAACTTACAGAACTAAACTTTGTAAGCTATTTCAGACTACTAAGCCTAACCTTTCTACAATGAAAGTAATGGGAAGAACATGCTAAAAAAAGTTTATCATTCACTAGACATGAACTGGTACGTGAACTCAGATCTGGTACAATCCTCTCAGAAATAGGAAGTCTGAAGATAATTTATTAAACACTGTGTTAAAGTGATTAATTTTTAAATAGGAGGTATAGCATGGACTAGACGTGGTCTGGCCAGAAACAATGACAAAGAGTATTACATTTAATGAAAAATGTTGAGATTTGAAAAAATATTTTCATTTTATATTGAAAGAAAAATTATACCCTTTGTAGAAAAAAAAAAAAAAAACACCATAAAAAAAAAAAAAAAAAAAAAACACCACAAAAACCCACAACAAACATTGAAAAGAAAATACAAGCAGAGAGAGTACGTGAGGCTGGAACATTAACAGCCCAATATCAGGTTAGTCCACTGGTGTATGAAAGACTGGGTTTAAGCTGAAGCTTGGAAACCAAAATAAGAGTTTTCATCATCTTTCCTTTACAGTTCTATTTAAATACACTTTGCTTTTAATATTCTGTTCTTCATTGTTTCATGTTGCTGTGTATTGAGGAAATGTTTAATTATCCTAGCACTATCCTTCTTGTATCTGTTGTGTGATGACAAAGAAACAACAGAGTCCATGCAGCCCAAGAGATCTACAGGCAAAAAGATAATGTAATGGATACCAGATGAGTTAGCCATTTGGAGCTGTATCCATCTTCAACACTGACTTCAGAAAATTATCTACACAATTTCTCTTTAAAAGTACAACTAACTGTAATAGATACCAGCAGAAGGTTACACATGCAGTAAAATATTTCTCAGTAGCCATTTCTGAGCATAATGTTTTTTATAATTTTAAGTTAACTCGGGAAGATGAGGCCAATATAAAGCTGTACAGGAGACATTTGAGATACATTGCACTCAGCATAGAAATGAAATGTGATCAATACGCTCTTTAAAAGAGAATGCAAGAAGAATGGGAACATAAAGGAGTTTGACAAGTTAAAAGCTGAAGAAGTCCAGCATATTTTTGAAGGACTGGGGCAGAGGAGTCTTATGATGTGTGGGCAGTGTTCTGACATAAATAGACATTTTAAAGAGTCCAAAAGAACAAGAGAGAAAGGTCTCTGGAATCCAAAATTGAAATCTAGCCAAAACAATACAACTGCATACACAGTTGTGGCAACCAACGCAGTATAAAAAATGATGCTTATCTTACATGAAAAGATGCAACAAGGGGAACAAATAATATTGCTTTGTGAATTTGCAAGCAGGGACAAGAAGTCCAAATTACATCATCTGCCATAATGTTGTCTGTTGCATTAGTGAAGATAAATTGCTATCAGTCTGACAGCACAAAACATTTTTTAATTTTGAGTTGGACAAAGATGTATAAGCAAGTATCTTGCCAGGACAAATTTAATGGGATACTAAGACAGTAACGGGATGAAACTGTGAGAATGTACTAATGGCATATAAATGAAAAACAAACTAGAACAATAAAGTTCATAAAATCACATCAGTTGGAAAGTACCTCTAGAGGTCATTTGGTCCAACTCCTTGCTCACAGAAAGGTCACCCTCCCTCAGCTTGCTCAGGTCTACATCCAGCAAAGTTCTGAATACCTCCAGGGATGGAGATGTCACAAGTTCCCTGGGCCCATGTTCCAGCATTTCACCAGGCTCACAGTAAAAAAACCAGATATATCAAGGATGTCACCTCTGAGAAGCACCTCTGTTCCGTTGTGGATCTTATTGCTATGAGCCTCTCTACAGTATATTAGTATTTTGTTAACGTGGGAGACCAGGGCACCTAGATTTCCTTCTTTGTTTTGCTGTCAGGATATCATGCTTTGCATAAGCATTTGCACTGTACCTTTGAAAGCATTGTATTTTCCCTCCCTGGAGGAAACTAAGGTTTAAGTAACTGTGCTTGCACTTAAACCAAGGTTTATGGTTTATGGTTGGACTTGATGAGCTTAAGGGTCTTTTCCAACCTAAATGATTTTATGATATGTAATCCAAGTTTGTTACTGCAATTGCATCCACTAAACCTACTCTTATTTGCCATCTCTGAGAAAGGTCTGGCTCCATCTTCCCAAAGTTAGGCACTTGTAGACAGTAATAAGGTCCCCCAAAGCCTTAAATAAGCCCTGGTCTCCCAGCTGCTTTTTACATCTTGTGCTCTAGACCATCAAGCATCTTGATGGCCACCCTCTGCTCTTGCTCCCAGTATGTAAATATCTGTCTGGTAGTGGGGAGTCCCAAATTGGACCCAGCACCCCAGATTCACTCTCACAGGTGTCAAATAGAGGAGAAGGATTTCCTCCCTCCATCTCCTAGTTGTGCCCCCTGCTCCTACAGGGACAGATTCTCCTGGCTTTCACTGCTGCCAGCCCCGGGGTGGCTCACATGCAGCTCAATGTCCCTCAGCCATTTCTGCAGAGCTGCTGCCCAGACAGGCAGTGCCCAGCATGGACTTTTCCTAGTAATACCAGGGAAAAATTAGGTATCATTCCACTTACCTGTGTCTTCTAAATGGCAAGATTAAACAGCTGAGGGAGAACATCTTGCAATGCATAAAGATACTTTCAACAGAGGAGCACCCCATTTCAAAATTAACAAATTCAGCAGTTGAAAGATCAGAACTGTATCAATATTGGCAACTAAAAATATTAGAGGAGAAAGTGCAGCTTATGAACAGGCCCAACTGAAAAGGAAGTTATTTTTGGAGAGAAGTGAAACAAAGATCAATAAATGGGGAGAGCAAATATTTACTCCTATGAGCTGATGAAGCAAGTGCCAAGAGTAAAACAGAGCAAACATTTGTGCTCAGTTAACCCCTTTTACAGAGAACACTCTTCTTGAAGCTATGACTGCCAGCTGAGGTCCTCAGCCATGGGTTGGGAGAATAATCTGACCAGCACGAGACTCAGCAGAATGGCTGAGGGTTTATTGTTTTCAGGTTTGTTTACTGCAACGAACACATCAAGGGAGTAAATCCATTATTCCTGGCATCCATTACTTTTACATTTGTAAACCACTTGCATGTTAACTATTCAGAATGTACCAGCTGTTATGAGACCCAGCAGGCAAATGACCCTCTGGAGTTTGCTGTGTGTCTCCAAGATCATATTCAGAGGCAAACTGCCAGACAGTCAGAGAGGAACGGTTTGCCATAAGTTTGCAGTAATACCTTGAATTGGACTGGGTACAAAATTTGTCTTAATTCTAAGTTTGGACTGGAAGTAGAAAATAATTACTCTTGCCCATATTCAAGAAAAACTCCAACCACGTCTTCCCTTTACCGAGATAAAAAGTTCTGGAAATATTTTTTGAGTAAAAGATGGCAAAATTACTTCCAAATATACCTGAAGTGATGTTTACTTTTTGCATGTATTTTCTCCATGGTAACATAGACAGAACAGAGCATACTATACGTTAGGTCAAAAGCCTTAAATATTTTTCTGTCAAGACTGAGTCTAATACCAATTCATTGCCAAAAAGAATCAGCTGTAATCACCATCTGGAATGTGCTTTAAGCCTAACTGTGATATCCTTAACACATTGCTGAGAAACGTATGAGTTCATACATAGGATCTTCCTCATGCTTGTTATTACTGTAAGTCATGTAGCCAAAACTGAAATAATTTCAATTAAATTCTTGCAGTCATTTTGCATTTGAAGGTGTCATTCATTTGACGGATTCAAAGCAAGGATGATTAAAATGTTCATTCATCTATTTGAATGTATCTGCATATGAAAAATAAAATATGAACAAAGTCTCTATCTCCATATGATTTGGGAAGTAAGACTCACCATTTTTTATTTATCAACTCCTTTTGAATCTTTATTTTCCACTTAAATCTTGGGTAAGGAAAGGGAGTGTTTGTGTATATACTCTGGGAAACTTTCAGGTTTATGATGACACATTTTATCAGGTGTTTCCAAGTCCAAAAAACCCCAGGATATCTCAACTACCTATTAGCAAATTTAGCAATTAATATTCATGCATTTTGAAAAGTACCTAGCTGTCTTGCTGTGGTGGCAGTTTAAAAAAGTTATTCTGGCTTATCAATAGTCCACAAAATTATATTTCATCTCTAGAAAATCCAGGACAGCTCCTCAAGCTTAAAATAATATCATAGTATTATTCTTCATCATACAAAAATTACCAAACAACCCTCCAAAACCTGAATTAATAAACATGAATTTAATATATTATTTTTTATTTGGAAAAAAACATATCAGTCTGTTACGGGTTTGTGTGGCGCTGTTTTCTTTGGTAGTGGGGGAGAGGGCTGCAGAGGTGGCTCCTTTAAGAACCTGCTAGAAGCTCCCCCGGCTCTAATAAGTCGGCCCTGCCTCTGGCCCAGGCCTACCCAGTCAGTGACGGTGGTAGCACCTCTGGGAGAACAGGTTTAAGAAGGGGAACCGGCAGTGGGTAGTGGGATTGGAAAGTGAGAGGAACCCCTGTGCAGATACCGAGGCCAGTGAAGAAGGAGGGGGAGGAGGGGCGCCGGAGGAGGCTGATGGCCCTGCAGCCCGTGGTGAGAAGGCAGGCTGTCCCCCTGCAGCCCAGGGAGGTGAACGGTGGAGCAGAGGCTCCCAAAGATGGCTGTAACTCCATGGTAAAAACCGCGCTGAAGCAGTGTGAGACTGGAGAGCAGCCCGCGGAAAGGACCCGCGCCAGGGAAGTTTGTGAGGAACTGAAGCCCGCGGAAAGGACCCGCGCCAGGGAAGTTTGTGAGGAACTGCAGCCCGTGGAAAGGACCCACGCTGGAGAAGTTGGTGAAGGTCTGTCTCCCGTGGGAGGGACCCCACGGTGGAGCAGGGGACGACTGAGGAGTCTTCCCCCTGAGGAGTCGGGAGCGGCAGAGACAATGTGTGGCGAGCTGGCCTAACCCCCTGTTCCCCTGTGCCTCCGGGGGGAGGATGTGGAGAGAACCAGGAATGGAGCTGAGCCGGGAAGGTGGGAGGGGTGGGGGGAGGTGTTCTGATGTTTGGTTTCCCTTCCTAATACCCTTGTGTGTTTGATTTGATTTGATTTGATTTGTAGTAAATGAAATTGATTTTGTTTCTTCCCCAAGTTGAGCCTGTCTTTTGCCCCTGACCATAAGTGGGGAGTGATCCCTCCCATCCCAGTCCTTATCTTGACCCAGGAGCCTGCCTTTGTATTTTCTCCTCATCCCAACGTGGCCAGGGGCGGGGGTGGGGAGTGAGTGAGTGGCTTCGTGGTGCTTTGTTACCAGCTGGGCTGAAACCGAAACCAGGACAGAGTCCATCAAATGCAACCTGATGTTGAGCTCTTTCTTCACTTTTCATGGAAAGGTTACTTCCAACTCAACTAGTTTTTATAGGTACAGTTTAACAGAAGAGTGGCAGTCACACCCAGATAAGCAGCAGTGTGGTCACATTAGCAAGTTCTTAACTTTGTCACATTCCAAATAAAACATGCTCATATGCAGAACAATATTCATTATTTTGATGGGCATCAAGAACAACATTGCTTCAAATCAATCTGTTTGTGGAAAGGTGACACTGGAACAATTATCAAAACACTAAGAGAGTTTTAAGTATTTTCAGTCTTAGAAAAAGGGGTAATTAATAAAGGGATAGAGTTAAGGGGTAGTGAAAAGCAAGTAATTTTAACTACTTTGCAATCATATGTCAAAACACTAAAACAAGGCTACAGCTAGTTTGTCAGTATGATAATGTCAAAAAAAAATTGACCAGGAAGCCATTTGAAAATGTCGACTATTTCATGTCAAGGTACTCTTGAGCCAGAAAAGCTGTAAAAGCTACATTATTATATTAATTAAAAAGCATAAATATCACACATTCAATATAACAACTTAAACAACTGCAAAATGTTCTCCTTTTGCTAAGAGGTCTGAGACTGAATTCTGACTCTCAGTTGTTCGCAGCTTATTGCTTCGTAATGGAGCTAATAAAAAGTACAGGAAGGAAAAAAAGTTCCAAATTAAGTCCTGGTGTAAAAAGACTGACTCAGCTCCCTTGATTTCATCTGAGTTCAATTCACTTGCATCCAAATGAAATCAGTCCAATATTCTTAAAAGAAATTATAATGAGATCATTAGTCTTTATCCAGCAGATGTTGATAATTCAACAGTGACTATTTTTTAGAACAGTATGTTTTAAGTTTCAGAAGCTCACTCTTTCCAGGAAGGTTAATTACTCTAATGTGTTTATCTAGTTCTCTAACAGTAATACTCTATGTCACATGACAATATCACTTTAAAAATAGGGCAGATTAAATAAATCTCTTTACTTGTCCTGTAAAAATATTGGCTGTGGTTTGAAAAGCACTTTCATAAGTATGCCATTAACGGCTTGTCTTCTAAAACATTAAGGCATGTGTAACTACAGTATTATGTTCTTCATAAACCCTGAGGCAATGTTGAAAGAATATAAACAATGACATAATTCTAACTGCTATTGGCTAAATCTAGGTGTGCACTGAACAGGTAAGATCAAAATTAAGCAACACTGAAGATGTGTTTATGCAAAGCAATATGTACTTGCTAAATTCTACTGCAGATTATTTCTGCAGTTTGCATGTTTAACATCTCTAAAACAGGAAAAAAACATGCTGGTATGAAAAATAAGACAACAGTTTACACCATGCTTTTAACATTTAGCTCTGTTCTTCAAAGTGCTATATGGTCTTATCTTAATAAAACACAAGTTTTTGCAGGATCAAGCCCAAACCTAACACCTAAGTAACGCAATGCTTAACATGCATGCCCAGCTTTTGCTTCACTGCCTTGAAGCTGAAGAGAACTAATTCACATGCTTAATTTTAAGCACAGTCCCTGGGTCAGGAGGCAGCTGCCCACCACACCAGCCCATTCTTGTGAGCAATACTCAATTCTCACAGTGGAAAGGGGCCACCGCCTCTGCTGGGACTGTGCTGGTCCCCCTACAGCCTGGAAAGGGGGTAACGGCATTTGCTGATAATAGTTAGGTTAATAAGGGCAAGGACTGGTTGAGAAGAACTGCAGAAAGACATTATAAAAATAAGCAATAAAATAAGAGAAGAATTTCTATTTAAGTGTAAAGCAACACACAAGGTTAAAAAACACCCTTAACTTCATATCCAAGATGATGACCACTGAGCTATTATATCAGAAGCAAGATCTTGGTTGATGATAGTCACATGAAAAGAACAGCTTAGTGCTCAACTGTTGTCAAAAAAGTAAATAATATGTTGGAAATTATTGAGAAGGAAATAGAGACCAAAATAAAAATTAAAGTGCTGTGGTATAACCTGTGGCTTTCTTGAATCTCAAATAGATATTTCTACCTAAATTGGAGACAGAGTACTCAGCACTCAGCAAGAGTTGCTTTCTAACATCTGTTGTCCACTATTACTCATAATCAGTGTCAGACTTGCTAAACAAAATACTGGATTGCTATTAGCAGCACAGGAAAAAATTAAATATGAGAGTCTCAGTGAAAAATTGCTTTGAAACAGACTATCTTTACCTTAAAAACTCAGTGATTACATTACTCACATTTTCCATTTCAAATAGCAACTTCATTAGTTTTCTTTCAAAAATAACTAAATTAAAGCAAATGTTCTTAGAAAAGCAGAAAAAAGTTATGCTTTAAAAAAACCAAAACACACAGGAGATGCACAGTACTGACTTTGACAATGGGCAGACAGCAAAATCTCCATTTTACTTGATAATTTTACAGAAGGCTGAATGTTTCCCAGAAGTAGACATTTACATTTCATCCATACAACTTTGATCTTGGCTTGAGTCTCTAGGCACTAAGAGAAATAGAAAATAAATAGTAACAACTATTAACCTTGGAGGTTACAGTGATATCTCAGTGTGAGCTATTGGAACATAGATCAAGTTATTAATAGCAGTTATTAATTACATTATGGCAGTCCCTGCAAACCCCAGCTGAACACCAGTACACAACTGTACTGGTATTTTACAGAGAGCAAAAGAAAACAGCCCCTGCTCCATAGAATGCAAGATCCAAAATTTAGACAATGCAGAATAAATGGCCAAACTAGACTTGCTGGATTGAAGGTGAGCCAGAATGATAAATCAGCAATAAAACATGAAGTTTAGCAGAGTGAGTGGAGACTGAGGTTTCTACTTGTATGAACAAATCAGAAAGAAAAGAAAAACTGTCAGGGAAATGGAGTCAAAACAGAATAATATCCTGTTCTTGAAAACCTGGGTGCCCTCTGGTAGTGCCACTTGTCTTTGACACACAGATTGCCTTTGTTTTGCCCCAACTGCCTCGTGACATCCTTGCAATAACCTCCTCAGTGCCACAGCCTGCGTGCTTTTAGGGTACAATGCTGCAGCAAGGGAAGCAAGGATTGTGATAGCATCCCTCTAAGTACTGTCCTCAAAGAGCACCTTGGGAAGCAGGCATCAGCAGGAAGAACTTTATGTCTACAAGCAGGTGAATACTGAAAAATAATTCCAGGGAATATTAATGTTGCTTTTCCGTCAAATCCATTTCACTTCTATTCACAGCCATCTCTTTGCATTGCAGGAATAATTTGCCAAAGCAGGGCATTTAAAATTCATACTAGAGAACACTAGAAAACAGAATTGTTATTTATAGCTGGGAATACTTGTACCAGAAGGATGACTGATTTTTTTCTGGCCAGGGAACACAAAAGCACGTGACCCATTTGTTCAGTCAAAATCAGCCGAAATTTGAAGACCAGCTTCTCTTTCCATTCCAGCAGTTGAATAATTGCTTTCAGAAATAATCCAGAAAACAGTTCCTAATCAATAAATTTTGAAAACTGCCACATAAATAGTGAACAGGGAAGATTAGTTTTGACTGCTTAATATTAATCTAAAGGAAAAATTGACTAATCTCTGTGTCAGAATCATTAAGCAAGCAGACATGCCTACACTGTAATAAGACTGTTCAACGAGTACCAGGTCCTATCTCGTCTACTAGTTGTGTATCTCAGTAACTCCAAATTTGCACTGTAGTGTAACCAACCACAGTCAGGCATTAAATAAGGAAACTAGCATTTCTGGAATCATTTATAGATGAGGAAATTAGCATTTCTACAATCAGCTACATTTACTTGAGGAAGCAATAAAGAACCCATGAATCATTCCACATGAAAAGAGAGTTTCTAATACAATGTATCCGAGGTAATAACAGACTATGATATAACAACACAACAGTAGGGATGAAAAGCAATTTCTAGCTCTGTAACTTTGAAATCTACACTGTTCCTGCTTAAGGTACTGTGAATGCCGTAAGTATGGCTGGAAGAGGAGTTTTGGCTTGTCTCAGGCAGAGGAAAGCAGGTGGACACCCCACAAGGCTCTCTCTACATCTTGCACAGCTTTTTCCCATGACACGTACAAGTATATTCCTTGTCTTTTTTAACGTTAAACTCAGCATTGTTTAGAAAATTACCTATGGCTACTTTCAAAATCATAAAAACATGTTTCCTTTCTCAAAATAGAATAGTGTACATTTTAGAGTCACACTTATTCAAAAACTTTGCAAGTAGTAAGTGCAAAATAAACACCAATCGTCTAAGTTCACATGTGATTTGAAGTATTAATAAAAGCAAACTCAGTGCATGCAGTACAAAAAGTGAGAGCATTCAGCAAAATTCTGAGAGAAAAATTTACGTATTTATCATTCTAAATGGAGCTTATACTATTTGAATAGTTATAAAAAATAACAGCAGCTTAATTTTGTCAATTCTAATGTGCCATAGGTTAGAAATGTGTTAAATAGACTAATCTAACAAAAATCTTTTGCCTACAGAATGACACTTTTCCCTTTTCTTCTCTCTTCTAAGAAAACCACAGTAGTTCCTGGCTTGAAAATAAGTGAACAGTCACAGTCATATTCCTTATGTTTCTAGTCTAGTCTAGAAGAACAGAAGTCTATGTTTTTCTGACATGCTAGTGGAGCAGAATTTTGGTAGAAAAAAATAACTCTGACACAGAGTAAATTACTGGTGCTGCTCCTTCAAAGTTGTTGCCAGAACCTGACCTTGTGTTTCTTATTCCTTATTAAAAATGTACATACAATTAGTACATAATTTCTCTATTTCCACTGAGAGGCAGTAAGCCTTATCAGTGCCATTCCATTGACTCTACAAGTAAAATTATCAGGAAGCATGTATTGCAGCTGCTGGTACACTGGGATATGTTTTCTGTTACATATTCTGTACTGCTTTATAATTATGATGGGTTTATTTAGTTTTGCTTGTAATTAGTAATTTTCATTGGACTGAATACATTCAGTCTATCTTGTAATACTGTATATATAAATAGAAATATCAGTATATTAGGGGAAAAGTTTGGATGTATCGAAAAACTCCTTTACAGTGAACTGAACAGGCCAATAGGATACCCTCCATTTGCCTCTCACAGCTAACAACCTTGGGCAGACTCCTGCTGCATCTGAAAACAATGTGACTTCCACCATCAAATGAAGTATTTGAGGTAGCACTATAGTGCAATTAATGAACAAATATAGAATGCCATTTGATGCAAGATATCTTAAGAACTTGTCAATGGAATGTGTAAGAAGTGAGTCTTTGTCCTACTTAGCCGAGACAAGGACATAGATTGCATTATCTATTATAATATGGAAACTGAAGTGAGACTTTGTTGCCTGCTCTTGCAATTTAACTGTTCTGCTTGTGATATTAGCTTTTTTTCATCTTGCAGTCTTGTGATACTGTATTTAAATCCATTGTTAGACTAGAATGTCATCATTTAGGGGCTGAGATCTTGTTTAACCATTTGAGTCAGGCAATACTAAAACTGGATAATATCATTCTCTCCAATGTCTCTTAATGAGCTAACGTAACTTAGTTAGTTACTTTTATGAAAATACAGATGAGTATGTCCAGTTTATTCATATCCATTTCCATTGCTCCTCCACAAGATCAAAACACATAGATTTTAGTCCATTTATTGGAAAATTGATAAATGATGAAGTTCACAACTCAAGTAATGGATGTTACAAAATTTGGCCTTATATATCAAATGTCTAACAATACCAACTTGCTTACTGTGGAGAAATCAGGACAACGTATTTTCCCCAAAGCTTTCATGTTGCTATCTTCATGAACAGAGTCCATTTTATTAATTAGAAAATATCAATCTTTAGTTACCACATTTCAGGATTAGTTTAGCAGCTTAATAGAGAAATGAATGGAGCTCAATGTTAAATGAATATTGAACTACTAAAAAAAGATCTTACAACCAGTAACTGGTCCATTTTACCAAAACTCTTTACAGTTACAAACAGTTACCCTCTTTCACTGACTCTTATCATTTGTAAGCCAAAGAACATATGCTTCCACACTGTCCCACAGCCCACAGCCTCATGGCAAAAAGAGATGTCACATCAACAAAGCTTGTGCACAATGTAGCCTGAAGACAAGCCAACAGTAGCTCCTACCTTCCAATGCAATGGACATCCCAGTGAAAGTGAACACAGAAGTAGAGAGAACAAAGGAAAATGGAAAAAAACCCACCATGGCATAAATTAAATTAAATTAAATTAAAATTCTTATTCCTGCTATAATAACGAAACAACAAAATCTAAAACAGTAAAAGCATGAAGATGCAAAACCAACCTCGGATTAACAGCAGAGAGAGATAAAGACATAAAATGAAAGCTCAAGCTGAGGATACAATTCTCATTACACTACTGGAAACATGGGCTAGAAGCACTCCAAGAGATCAGACTGTCTGAAAGTAGGATTACCTACACCTACAGCATTTACCTGACCCGGATAGACCCAGGACAGGATCCTGTGGAATACCTCTGGTTATATATGTACATCTCTGAAGCACTACTTATTTCCTAAGGCTTTTTTTTTCCCAGTCAGTTTAGTTCCCATACAACGACACTTTGTTCACACAATAATGTGACCTCCTGTTCCACACAGATAAAAGTGTACTCAAATGCAATTTAAAGGACAATCTAAAATAATAACTGGAAGGTGACATCTAGTGTCAGGCAGAACACGGGAAAGTAGAAACTGACTGAATTTAAAGCATGGTGGGTTAATAAATACATAATTTAACCTTAACTAAGCACATACTGAAGTTTTCTGACTTTACATCATTTTCAGTGTTACTTGCCATCAAGTCAAAACTAACAACAGAGAAGAGAGCATGTTCCAGCACGCTCCAGAAATACAACACAGTCATGGGGTGGCAAGGTTGTTGTCATTTTAAATGAAATAAAATAAAATTCAGTGCAGTTATGGACATGATATAAAACTTAAACTACCATATAAATTTATGATGGATAAAGTCCCACTAAAGCTTCTGCCTATTTCCTTAAGTTCTTTGAAGGTGATAATAAAGCATCAAGATATGTAATGTTTTGCTTCAGCCCATACAGCTTAATGCTGACTTTCAACTTGAAACAGTTTGAGCATTTTAAATAAACACTATCCACTTCTCCTAATTCTCTGAAAGCCTCTTTGGGAGGTCTTCTCAAAGCAGCCTAATACAAACTATTGGGAGTTGTTGTCTCACAGATTTAATAAGGGACTCTTAGTGGCACTAGTTTTAATAACAATATAACTAGCTTTTAATAATAGTTTAGTAAATTGATTACCTTGTGATGACGGAGGTGGGCTGCTGTTTCAGGCTGAAAGACGTGCCTCTGTCCCACAGGACATGTGCCTGAACCACCACGGTACACACTGTATTGAATGGCAGAAACCTACACTAGTCTGGCCTCTGTGTTTTATATTATTTACCCAGCCACATCTGGGTCAAGGTGAATGTACGCTTTTGGTGACACAGCTTTTAGGATGGTTTCGAATCCTGTTCTGAAACAAATTCCTTGGCACAATAATGGCATAAATATTAGGCATCACGAGTTCTCCGTAAATATAATTTCCATGGTAATTTCTGTGCTTTCCATATTATTAGCTTTTTATTGTTGTAAATAGCAGAGAAGGTGTATAGACCTTAAGATGAGAAAAGTATTAAATAATGTATGCTGTAATTGAAAACTAAAAGCCAGACAGCATTGAAAGTGTTCCAGGCAGTATAATGGTTTTATCTGTTCCTGAAAACGAGTCATTATATTTCAGTAAATGCATGGTCACCAATCTTAGTCTGCATAAAAATCTGTTATGGTTTTATGTGACTCAGTAGTGGATCTGATAAAAAATTTTAAAAATATTTCATATTGGGAAACATTTCTTTGGAAATGAAAGCACACCACTTCTTCCAACATTTTGGAAGGATGAGGAGGAACAAGAAGGAAGTTAAGGAGTTGACAATGTTGAGATAGCCCGTCTCTTGATTAAAACTAAAATACTAACAACTGCATATATAACAATGCAAATGAAAACAAAAAGTGAAAACAAAAGCTTTGATTTTATCAAGCTAAAATATTCTAGCTTAACGGAAGAATATTCTTCTTGATTCTTCCTGTTGGTAAACTTGACATTACCATATTTTGTTCTCTACTGAAGCAAAGAAAGATGTCAAAATCATAAAATCCTTCACAAAACACAATTGCTGAACAAGAGATTGTCATGCAACAGTAGCTGCGGTTCCTTAAAGTCGCATCCTGAACATATAAAATTATGTTCCTACATTCACTGATGTTTCTTTGCCATCATCCTCTAAATAAAAAAAACCAACGGCTTTGAGAAGTGAAAGTGAGTAACTTCATTCAGAGTGTACTGAACTAATAAATAATCACAAATCTGCATTGGGAAATCAACCAGTATTAAAGACTCATAAATAAATGCTCCTATATTGTCTTTCCCCATAGTTACATTGCACTCTAGATCTACATTAACATACACACATATAGGTCTCCTACCTGTAGATAAATGAAGATAAATAAATTCCACTAATTTATTTTTCCAAGCTAACAAAATGATCTTTGAGCTCATAAATGACAAAAAATGGGCTTTGAGCTAACAAAATAACACTGCCTCCTATCAGGACAGGGGTG
>VYZV01013668.1:2358-29512 GCA_013401275.1 Pandion haliaetus | reverse complement strand
GACTAGATAGTCATCCGATTATTTGGACCGCTTACTAGGGAGTATATGAGTGTAGCCAGGTAGGGCTATGACTCTCCTGCGCTCTAGATGACTTACCTCATTTACTGAACATCATTCTTTTGGGCCCCTCTCTCCCCATGCCCCACACCTCCACACCCCTGCCTGCTTTGATGAAAAATACTCAGTTCTGAGTTTCTTCCTCACTGAAGAGCTGTCACTAGTAGCATCATACTTTCTTTTTTTTAAAAATTATTATTATTTTTAGCATCCATGAATTGGCATCCTCTGCTGATGCTGTGAATTGGCATCCTTATATGAATGCTCACATTTGCAGAAAATGCCAGCTCTAATTATCCTAGAGCCTTAACTTGTCACTGCCAAAATGAAGGCAAGATTGGCATGCCACTTGGGTGTGTTACAACACAAGGTCAGACATTGCTACTGCTGTAACTGGAATTGTCTGTGGTACATAAAAATAGCAGAACAAGAAAAGAAAATCCCTACTAATGGGTAAGGTATATTTAATAGTCTAACATCGAAATTTTCCTTTCATTGATTACAGAGAACTCCCTACTGCCTTCTCCCAAAGAAAATAAAAAGGTGGACAAAATAACATCCAGGCCTAAACATGTTATATAGAGGGAACGTGCCATTCATAACAGACCAAAAATATTGTTAATTTTAAGTATGTTTTTTTCCAAGAAACTGAAGCTCGTTGGCTTTATAGCTACCCAGCACAGTTGCATTTTTCATTTTTTTTTATATTACTTGTGGAATTGAAAAGAAAAATTCATATCATGAAGCATCTTCAATGAAATCCTTGAGTTCTCTGATTCTAGTGGGAGGTGTTACAGCAGACAGACCCACTGGGAGTTTCCCTATCCACTTATTCATGTGATTTCCTCATAATTGTATCTTGAATATAGAGAAACACTGAATTTAAGACATTATGAAGAAAAAAAGAACTCAGACCCAACAAAACTTTAGTTGTGTTGGAAAACTCTGAAAAAGCTCTTTTTGAAATAGTAAATGGTGGGTGATATGTCTCCTCAGAAATACAGGTTATTAAAAGGACATGAAGCCTATCTTCTCTTTAGAATTTGCTATATTCAAAATCAAGCCTTCCAACTGTCTTCAAAGTATTCCACGTTTCAGCCCTGAAGCCTAAAAGTCTGTCAAATGAAGACTGTAGGAAAAAATGATGCTCCCCAGCAGAACTGACTGTTTCACAACATCAATAAAACTTGCATTTCTTTAAAATGTCTTTAACAAATAATAAGAAAACATATGAAAATAAGACAACTCACCTTACATACTACTTCTGGAGGAAAAAAAAAACCATCAGAGAAATCGGTTCTAAGTAGCTTGAGAAACAAGACTTAAGAAACAATATTGAATTGGCTACCATTAGACAGTGCTCACAGAAACTTTAATAGAAAGGAATAGGTGATCTGTGAGGCATACAGCAGTTCCCTACCAGCTGCACTCAAATGCAACAGAGTATAAATGTACTCACCTAAGAACTGCAGCAATCTCAAATCCGTAGTAGATGTGGGGTACATTTAACACTGGGCTTGGCATGGGCACAAAGGAGCAAGACCAGCAGAGCATCAAAATGGGCTCATCTCTAACAGCCTATTCAAATTCTTAAAAGGCCTGCTCCCTGTTAGGTATAGAGATTGGTGTAGCCCCATTGATCTTGCAGGAATAAACAGGATAAAAGGATACAGACCTGTGAATACTGATGGATCAAGCATCTGTGATAGCTAATCTGCACTACAAAGAAAAAGAACATTTTCGCAATCCTTTTTGGCCACTGCTGAGTCTCACAACCTCTTATCAATGGCATACCTAAAAGGCATAGAACAAAGTGAATTTGTAACACTTTGCTGAAGAATGCTGCTATAGCACCAGGGAAATCACTGACAACAATTAAATGTAAGCATTGGTGTATATTAAATATCATTCTGGATTGCTGTCAACTGTGTCAAGGTTATAAGCCAATCTGCATTACCCTGAGAATGCCAAACCCCAACTGGTTCCCAATTTTAAAAGTGCTGACTGTCCAGGAATTGGCTGAGACGGAACAATACAACCTTGTACCTTACAGTGCATTTTTATACACCAAGGACATCACAGCAAACAAGCAACTGTGAAGCAAGGGGAATCTTCAGCTGCATACTGATTATAAGAATCTCAGATTTGGAAGTCCCCTTTGAGGTAACTCATGCCTCATTCCTTCAAGGAATGAGGAAAGATGTGGCAGATCAGGAACCCTGAATAGATGTCATTTTGGGGGAAAAAAAGCCTTAAAAGTTTTTGATGGTGCATGGTACAGGCAAAATCACCCAAGGTCATAGGAGAATTGCATAATCACAATGCTATAGAAACTGCATTTGAAACTGGATTTCAGTGGAAGAAATTGTGAACAGTGAAAGAAACATTAACTTACAACAGATAGAATAGCACTGATGCTGGTGCACTTAACATGACTAAAAGGCAGAGTACAATATTTCTACATGCCAGCAAAGACAGTACTATGAATTACAAAGTTGTTATTTAGGATAGAAATACATTTTGAAGAACAGTATAAAATAAAAGATATGCCACACCAGGTATTGCTTTGAAGGTATTCAGATTTTTACCTTAGCCTTTTTAATATAATACTCCATTTTTCAGAGCCATTTTGGCTGACTCTTTCTTCTTATACTGATTAGTTATCAGGGCAGCAGATCTGTGTCAATGTTAGACTACCTTTCATCATTTTTCCGTTACTAGTAGTTTATGTCATCACACTTTCAACCAGGAGGTAGATTAAGTCACCAAGCTCCTATGGAGACATGCTTTTTTATGCACTATCATAAAACTTCACATTGAGCACTTAAGGATAAAAGGCTTATTAAACTGTGCTTTTTTCATTGGTAGAAATATTTTTTTCTAAGCTAGACATAGTAAGTAGAAGATTGAAAGTCTAGTCATGGGCCAAATCATCTGATGATTTTGAAACATCTCCATCTATTTAAGAGTTATTATAGCTGATTCTGTTCTACCTACATAGTAGTGTTCATCAACTAACACTAGTGGGCTGATGAACTCTTCTCTCCATATCCAAGGAATCTATGATAATTTTTTCAAAGCACTTAAAACAGAGTAACTGTTTTTCAAGTACAAATTCTTGATCTGCCATGGAAAACATTGTGAAGAGGAAGAATACTATTTAATCATTCTTTGCCTGCTACTTTAGAAATATTCTGAGAACATCATCTAAGGTAACTGTATGCTAGCAGTACCCCTGCAAAGCTCTGGCACAGTCTGAGAACTGGAACTGTATGCCAGTTACAGGCTTTACACCTGAACTGAAGAGCAACTTAAAAAGAGAAGTTCAAAAAGGTTGGTTCCTCTGTTCCACATTTAAAAGCTTTTCAGCAGACATATCTATTTTTCCTCTTAGAAATGAACAAAATGGGTCAGCAAGGTAAGTCTTTAGGAGAGTCCAGAATTTCCATCGGTAACATGGAAAATTCTCCAATTTTAACTGGTACAGCCTCAGCACATTCAGTTGAGAAGAACAGACTGGATAACTGAATTCAAAATATTACAAGGCAAAACTAAACAACCTTCATCTTTTCATTCTCTCCAGGTCATACACCTTACTTCTTCTGTACACAAGTAAATTCTCAATGCTATCACTGGCTAGGAGCTTAAGAGTAGCTCTAATAGCCAAGTCTAAGGCCCCTAGGTAGCATATTTTGAAGTGTTTGCTCTCCAGTGCTTAATGGGTGTCTGGGCTCCCTGCCCAATTTTTGGAGAGAGATGGACACTTCAGATGGTGCTGCTGATAGTCATAATGGGGAGCATGGATCTGCTGACAGCTAGTCGATGGGAAATGTCAGGGCTGAGGCATTGCCGTTTCTGTGTGTGTCATGAAACAGTCATTCCACAAACCCCACATATACCCACACTGCCCCTCCCATCAGTATGAGTGCTCCCAACGTGAGGGCAGAGCCAGGGGCTCCATTAGGTGCTCAGTCCAGCACAGGGAATCGCATCAGGTCAAGTAGGGCAGTGTGCCAGTGCAAAACTTGTCCTACACCAACCCTGCCTGAAGCACTTCAGACCAAGAAGGAAAGGGATCCCCAGTCTCCTGCTTCCCTTCTTCAAGACATTAGTGGACAATATGGTCAACTTTCTTGGGTTTGTTTCCTTTTATAAAATAAAGCGCTGATACTACGGGGAAAAATTTTTAATGGGGAATAAACTCGGTGATTGGAACAACTCTACAATCTGTAGCTTTCATCTGGGGTGGCTTGGAAAAATATGCTATTTAACTCAGCAAATATGATGAGTTTAGAAAACTAGTTTTCTCTCTTTTGTTTCCAACTGTAAGAAAAGAATCTGAAGCATATGTCTTCTTGGTACGCTTATTTGTACTAGTTTAAGTAAAAACTGTCACTAAAACTTCTCATGTTTTGCAACTTCAGCTACGGAAACAGAATTGAGGGACTCCGAGTTACGGATTCGTTACTAGGCTGAGACCCTCCACAGCACTGCCTGTGAGCACAGAGCACAGGATTTCTGTCTTCCCAAGACACTTGCACAACGTAATGGCAGAGGTGGAGGACTGAAGAGATGTTGGAGGATAAATGTCTGGGGGCATATTTCTCAGTCTGAAAAAACACCTGGAGGTCACTCAAGTACATTTTAGCTCAATTTAAAAATAAACTACAGATTGATAAACTTTATCTATGTAAAAGATCAGAAATGTGACAAAGCTAAAAAATAAGTAACAGATTTATATCTCTGTATTCCTAAATCAGATTTTCAAGCATAGATCATACAGTGGAAAGAACAATGTCAGGCCCCGAAACAGTATCTACCTACTCTGCTAGCGAGCTGGAATACTGCACACACAAAATGTTATATACATGCAAACAGATAGGGGAAATGGTGCAAAGACTGCACTTGGAACACTTCAGTCCCAACTATAATGATCACAACAGTCCAGCTCAGCTGCTGCCTACCCCTGACAGGGTCTGCATGTGTCTGACCTTACTGTAAGTCCTCAGGTAGCTACAAACCTGCTTCTACACCTGTCCCAAACTGCCCTAAGCAGCCCACACAACTAAAGATCCATGGACATCCAAGAATTAGAACAAGGCAATTAACCCCGCTTGATGACGAGCAAGAATATTCCTTTGTAATTTACTAATTAATTCAGTTATTACATGATCATAGTATTACTGGAAACACCAGTCAAAACTGGAGTCCCAAAACATAATCACAGATTACAAGACGGTGGCTGTTAAGGAAAATGGAGAAAAAACTAGCTAACTAACGCTAGCTGAAGGGTAGTAATTCTTCAAGAAGTCTTGAGAGAGAATACCAGTCATTGTGATTTCCAGTATAATCATAGAATTATAGAATGGTTTGGGTTGGAAAGGATCTTAAAGATCATCTAGTTCCAACCCCCCTGCCATGGGCACGGACACCTTCCACTAGACCAGGTTGCTCAAAGGCCCATCCAACCTGGCCTTGAACACTTCAGGGATGGAACATCCACAACCTGTTCCAGTGCCTCACCAGCCTCACAGTGAAGAACTTCTTCCTTACATCTAATATACATCTACCGTCTTTCAGTTTAAAGCCATTACCTCATCCTATTGCTTCATGCCCTTGTAAAAAGTCCCTCTCCAGCTTTCTTGTAGGCTCCCTTTAGGTACTGGAAGGCTGCTGTAAGGTCTCCCTGGAGCCTTCTCTTCTCCAGGCTGAACAACCCCAACTCTCTCAGCCTGTCTTCATAGGAGAGGTGCTCCAGCTTTCTGATCATTATCATGGCCCTCCTCTGGACTTGCTCCAACAGGTCCATGTCCTTCTTATGTTGGGGGCCCCAGAACTCAACGCAGTACTCCAGGTGGGGTCTCATGAGAGGGGAGCAGAGGGGTAGAATCACCTCCCTTGACCTGCTGGTCATGCTTCTTTTGATGCAGCCCAGGATATGGTTGGCTTTCTGGGCTGTGAGCACACATTGCCTTGTCATACGGAAGTTCCCTCAGTGTCCTAAACTGGCTAAACCGCCAGACATAGTTCTGGTTTCTGTGAGGATCAGCCATTCTTTCCATAACAACAAATATGAAAATATAATAAAATAAAAATATTTACACATAAAATTAATAAAAGCACTATTGAGCAGACTAAGTAAAAGTTACATTGAATGTACTTTCTGTCTTGGGAATTCAGAGAGACATTTTCTTGTGAGGTGCCACCACTTTGTTTCTTTTTCATTGGACTGATTCTCATGGGTATTTGCAATGACAAGAACACAGTCGGGGAGAAACGAATGGAGTTTTCAGCTTCCAGCCACAAACTGGACATCAGGGTAGTGACCACAATTCAAACAGGTCTATGTTACCACCAGCCATGTCACTTGTATAATTTCCACATAGCTTAAACTAAAAGATAGTAGTCAAGGAAAATATCACAGATGCACTTTTTCATACTGGTTTTCCTGACAGCAGCAGCTAACAAGAAGCACCACTTATAAAGAAAAAAGTCATTTACAGCCATGAGGTTGCTTGCCCCTTCTCTTGCCAGATTTTTTTTTCCCCTCCCCTCCCCTCCTCTCCTTTTCTCTTCTCTTCCCTCCCCNTCCCCTCCTCTCCTCTCCTCAGCATGTATAATGATTAATATAGTATTACTTTTTTGAGTATATTTAGCACTGGAACATAAAGATAGAGGTGCACTGCTGCTGCAAAAAGCTTACTGTCAAAAGATCAAAAAAGGAGAACTAAAGGAAAATGAGACTCCTCAAACATCTATAATAATCCAGAAACTCAAGCTTTAAGTATCTCAAGCTATACCTCTTTCATGACTTAGCAAAAACTTTTTTATTGGTGGGGAATTATTTTGGCCTGCTCAGATGAAAACTCACTATTGGGCTAAATGTTCTAATTCTGGATGAGATAATCACTACTTCTAAAGAGCATCATTATATTCTTCACATCAGAGAAAAACTTTTTGAGAAAGTGGAAGGAAATCCATAGGACCATGGTCATGACTCATGTGGAACTGTACGACACAAAACTGTTTAAATGAGGAGAGAAACAAAATTCTGTACTCAGAATGTATAAAGAACTAAAAATCTTAAAGTTAGATGCTTCCTTTTGCATTTCAGTGCTGAATTTGTAAACCAGATATTTAACTGGCCATCTTTCTTTCATTGTCTCTTTGCAAATATGAGAAAGAAACTGACTCACTAGATGAAGCATCTTAAAATAGCTGAGAGGTCAAATAAAAACATGTTCACATATCTCTGTTATAAATAATGCCCAAATTTATGCTAGTTTACTGTCACAACAATTTTCACTTAGCTCTAACTAGGTTGTTCAACACAGACATACGTAGTTTTAAAATTACAATGTAGCTGAAGAGTTCATGTCTTCAGCTGGTTTTCAGACCATGTTCACTTTACACAAAGGATCCATACACATCTAAAAAGGGGGACAGAGAGTTTCCCGAAAGCTAAACCCAAAGCTGTCAAACTTACTTTCTCACCCTAAAGAGCACGAGTCATTGGCTGAAGCAGACAGAATGGGAATTGCTGTGTCACAAGGTTAGCATCCAGTATAGCTGCTGTCAAATGTTACCACTTCTGAACACCCTGCTGAGGTAAAAAAGAAAAAGGTGCTTCTACCTCAGATATAAACTTACTAAAGTGTTAAACGAGAGTTGACAAGAACTAATGAGTCAATCAATTATGTTAACAAACAGAAATACAGTCCATGTAAAAATCTTGGTGCTGATTAGTTTTATTTTCACTAGCTTCCATGGGAATAACAATAGGAAGGTTAAATGAAAAGGAAGAAAGAATGTAATGTTCTACTGGAATTTGTTTTATAATTATTTTTAAAATAAGCTATCTCTTCATAGATTTACTCTGACAAAATGTTACAGTGTTGATATTAATTGTCTTCATGCAAAGTATTCTGACACCTTCCCTGGCAGTTACTATGCCAGTTAAGAGCCCCAATAAACAGACCGATTTTTTTTTAAACTATTTTTAGAACATCAGTAAACATACATCTTTGTGTTATGCAAACATTAACAGAAACACAAATAAAAATCCACATAGGTCTAAGCAGTATATTAAGTTACCAAAATTGTCGCATAATAAAAAGGACAGAGAGAAAAACACATTTATGGTATAGGTTGGTTTTGCCATGGGCAAAATAAATAAGTGATGGGAAAAAGAGTGTTCATATGATTGATGCTGAAGGGAAACCAGTGTTTCACTTAGTTCATTAGAAAGTCTCTGCAAGAAAAATGTAAGTTTCTTGTTTGGGTTCAATATCTTACAACTTCTTGGTGATCAAATCAATGCAGCAGTTCTAGAAGTTACCCCTTGCCTGTTAAAACTACATTTCAGTTGCTTTTTTTTCCCATTTCCTCATTAAAACATATCTAACATTAAATTTCCCCAGCTGGAAAACAATTCTCAGGTGGGATGCCCAGCCATTTTTGAGACAGATGAAGATGTAATTCATATCTTTGGTTGAGGGAAGAATTGATCATCCTCAAGAGAACTACTACACCTTTTTCAATAATGTGCTTTGGAAATCCCATAGGAAGGTACTCTTAAAAACAGATTCATTTTAAATTACACACAACAATATTCACTCTCCAAATTCAGGTTTTGGCCATAAATCTTGTATGCCACTATCTTAAAAGTATGAACAGAAGCATCAACTCAGCAGTGAAACTCACAGTTTTTAGTGGAGATAAAAGACTGTCATGAACCTCTGAATATTGCCAGTCACTTAAGGTAAACTGAGCATACGATGCACGAAGAACTAATCTGGAGAGATAAAAATTGTAGATAGGACCATCTTCTTTGGTTTCTACTCAGAGGTACAGAGATTCTATTAGGATCCTTCACACTTGGACACATTCACATAAATAGGTACATGCACATTTGTTTGAATTACCGTTATTTTATCACTTTTTTTTTTTTTTTTGACAGTCACATCTTTCCCCTGTTCTACAGGCAACCCAACTGTACAAGGCTGATGGCTCTGGCAAAGATTATAGCAGTTATATCATTATTAGCCATTCAGCCGCTTTCAGTATTTTACAGATGGTTTCTCCCATGCATATACAGAGAGAATATAGATGTGCTATACAGGGCTCTCCTGTCACAGCTCCTCACCTATGAGCACCCACTTGGATGAAAAGCAGGGTCTCCAATCTTGCATACCATTTTGTCACACAAAACCAAGATTGAAATGACACTGAATACACTGCATGGCAGCAGTTCCTGCCAGATCGATAACAAGTTGCAGCATTTACTGGAAAGAAAGCCAGTGCAATGACAAGGCACCTTACCAAGGTAAGTAAATGTGTAGTTATCCTTGTTGCTATTGGTTCTCAAAGCAGAGAGGCTGGAAAAAAAGAGCTGTTTTAAGAAGATAATAAGTAACAAAGAGGAAAACACTTTAAGCCTAGACACATGGAAAGGCTATGGCAAAGCTCATGTCTGGGTTAAGAACGATGAAAATGGTGAGAAATACAGCTTATTCCCAGTGCAGTATGGTGAGGAGAGCCTAACAGTTCAATCACAGCCTTCATTTCTGCTTGGAAGTAAGGAGCCCAGTTCCAACAATCTCTGAATTAGGTTATTTTCCTGTTTTTTTCAGGTCACAACTTTATTTAAATTGTACATTACACACATGGGGTAATGTCATGTTATTTGGAATAAAATCCATGAGATTCAGGTTAGAAGTAACTTATTAAATATAACTTGCAGCTGGAAAATCTATTTCTACACTGTCATCTCAGTTCCTCAGCCCTCTCTAAATAGGTTTATACAGTTGCATCTTACTCCCTAAGAGGTTAATTCAGCCCATTTTATCCTTATAAAGCAGAACCTTGTTCCTAATTAACTATTAAACCACCATTCCATTTTCCTCAATGAGAGCCCTAACAACAGAAACCTACTTAAACAAGTATTGTCCCAGGTATTTTATTGTATTAGAAGGTAGTCAAATTTGATCAAAATCAGAACATGATCCTCAATCCACTGACATGGTGAATGCTGTATCATTTTAGTCCTGGTCTTGTTCGATAAAATGCTCAGACACTCTAAGGAAGATAAGACTGGGAGAATAAAGGCAAGCAACAGTGCATGGATGGTCTACCCAGCACGGCCCAGCACAAGTTCTCCAGATATATCCCTTTTCTGTCTCTCAGACCCTTCTGAGATAACTGAGGCAATGCTCTCCCACAAAATCCCACAAAATTCACCAGCACACTATTCTCCACATAAAAGAACAAGAGAATACAGTGGTGGGTTTGAGTTTTTTTCTATTTATAAAGCTGTTCACAGAAGCTGCCAACTTTCTCCTTGAAGTATAACATAGAATTATATCAACCTGAAATCTGATTAATTATCTTTCCACCCTTTAATACAGGATTACTTAATTTAAAAATGAAATGCCCCTTGTAGCTAAATGTTGGAAAAAGTTTAAAATTGTTCATACCCAGCTTCTACCCATACAATTTCCTGATTTATTTTTCCTGTATAACTTTTTCTTCAGCTTTCAATTAGTAATGATGCCCTGTAAAGACATCTTCTTTCTTTAATAAATAAATAAATAATGTATTATATTTTATTACAATGAATAAAAAATCTCCCATTTCAACTCATAACTGAGCATATTTTACCATGTAGACTAGCAAAACAGCTTCAAATTTGTCTTCTAAAAATTTATTTTAAAAGTAAGTCTATTTAAGATGGCATAAAATGGCCAGAACGTACCCCTAACAATCTCTAAAGATCACTTGCCCTAGCAGCTACATAAAGAAAATACCAAGACAAACTAAAAACTGTGCACAAATCTAAGGTATTTATTCAACTGACTTCTTTACATGCAAAGATCTATCGGTATTATGCAAACAAACACAGAGGGGAAGGATCTTACAAGGCATTAGTGACAAGCTGAGAATATCTTTTAGTTAAATTACTTTTGCTGAGTAATTTAGAAGTGTAAACAGTCATTCTGAACTGATTAGTATTAATACAAAGCTGAAAATGCAGAGATACCTGAATGGATTGTGTTTAGCCTGCAAAGAACAAACCCTAAAATTGTCATTCGTGTTAAAATACATTGGAAAAAAATGGTAAATCCAATTCACAGGTTCCCCTTCTGTCTCATCACTGCAGGAACCAAAGGCAGCTTGTAACAAGTGCACTTGCTGAGGGAAGGACTCTGCAGTATCCCAGTGTCCAAATGGTGAACTACGATCCAGACCAGGGGCTACACAGACAGTTCTTTGGCCATCATCATCAGCCGGACAACGTGGTGAGCAGCCAGCAGCTATGTCTCTCAAGAGAACTGAACATCCCCTACCTCCCCACTTGTCTGACATAGGGTGTATCCATCAGTCCATTAACCTGTGAAAGCTAAGTGGGCTTCCTGCTTATGTTAAAAGCTTAGGATGGAAGAACAAGAGGCTTTTTTTCCAAATCTGCAGCCAGGAGTAATGTGTGCAAGCTCTGGCAAGGGCGAAACAAGGAATTATCCCTGGAATGGCTTAAAAAATAATGAACAACAAATTAGACTTTAAAAATTCTTCTAAAATACCTGTTACACTTCAATGTCAAAGACAGGCTGATGCAGTTCTGATCATGTTCAAAACTGATTGACTAGCCTGACCTAGAAATGCTACTGCAGGGGTGAACTCATCTTCTTGTGTCTGCAGCCAAGACTCCCAGCAACAGGCCTATTACCATAGAAGCCAGACAAAACTCATATAAAGAAAAAAACATTATCCTCCAACATTTGAGTTCAGGGAAATTTATCTCAGGCTATGTTCTACATGGTTTATCTCCCAGGGAAAACATCATCAGCACACAATTACTCCCTTGGTGTAGGCACACAAGAAAGGCAGCTCAGTTTGCACAGTCTTAAAAAGGGGGTAAAGAGATGAAGCGAGAAACTTTACACTTGCAACACTTCCTATTCACTCTGTAGGGGATGGATTACTCTTTCCATGAAAGTGATTATGCATAGACCATAAAGTAGGAAGTTAAAAAACAGAATACATCTTGTTTGCATTTCAGTAATTGCCTGCTCTACAAATGTGCTGTTCTTTTTTGGAAGTTAGTATTCTATTATTAGGAGACTATGGATCATAATGCCTTCTAATTGTCTCTATCGGTTGTGTGTTATTTTGCTACTGTTGTACAGAATTTGAAAGAGTGAAAAATAAAAACTTGATAGTATGCTCTATTATCTGTGTCAGTGATATTTCATGGATGCATGCTTTAGCTGCAATGATCCATACTTTTCTCAAATAAATCATTTTCATTGAAATAAATTAAAAAGCACTGGCACAACTGAGCACAATTCACCCATATAATGTTAAAATATGGGTAGTTCCATGTAAACAAAAAGGTTTACATGAAATGAGATGAATTATAATTTCCCATTTGGACCACTGCCAATTTAGTAAAGATTGTATTAGGTGCTCTGTTTAGCAAAATGGACAGTAGGTTTGTAAATTACACGACAAGAGAAGAAAAATTTAACAGCACTGAGCTTGCATATCTATATATTATGAGACTGATTTTTGCTCTTATGAAAATGTTTCAATTCACATGTTCTTTCATCTTGCATAATGCTTTATTTTGGAATTTAATAAGTATTATTTAAGCATCTTAACTATCATTTCAGTTCTACCCATATAAGAAAATTATATTTCATAAACTAGAACTACGCTATCAAGACATAGTATCGACAGCCACAACAGTATCAAAGAAACTGCCTTTACACTCTCTAATCTTAAAGTGGGGAAAGAAAAGGCCTGGTAGTTCAGGTTCTGGCTCTATAGGATCAAAGTCTGCAGATAAAATACCTTGCTCTCAACTGCTGTCATAGAGACAGACTATCCATTAGCCAACATCCCAGTTGAATTAGGGTTTGGAATACCAGCACTGCAAGTCCTACCCAGTAACAAACTAACAGCCAGCACAACTCCCAGGCACGTTCCCTCCAGGGAACTGGGCTGAGCAACCCCCTGCTCTGATGAAGCTAGAGAACTCACTGTCTACCACAGCTATGCTGAGCAAGGTGCACTCTTAGATTTCGTAATTCAAACTGCAAGCAAACAGCATTGGCTTTTCTCTCTCGAGATTACACAAGAGGTGGAGCTAGTCAGGACATGTCAAGCACACGTGACAACAGCTTCATCTTTTAGGGGGGACTGCAGAACAAAGAGGAAGCCCCAGGCCAACCTCACAGGTGTCTGAGATACAGCCCAGCACAAAATGGAGGTCTGCCGTGTAAGACGTACATACACAAGTAAGTATCTGCGCACTAAACAACTGTATGAATAATTCACAATGGTTTGCATATTTACTTAGTCCTGCTAGGGGACACTTAGGAAAAAAAAACACAAAAAAGTGCCAGATAGCTTGGGCTTTTGATATTTCTCATTGATCCACACAACCTGACCCCAGCCATAGACTTTTTGTGGGAGGACACAAATTCATTAATTTATACATAACAAGCATTTTCCCAGCATGACTTTCCAAAAGAATGCCCAGCTTGCTTTTCTGCTTCCTTCCTGTAGAAATTGGCAGGAAATAGGGATTTTCTCCTACTTCCATCTCTTAATGGTAGGAAGGCAGACGACATCAATACAGAGGTTTTGTTGCAGAATTCACAGACTTTGTGCCAGTAAGAGAAAGTGGACTCTCCTACATCTTCTTTCCCCCAGAGTTATTTAATAAATTTCCTCCCCTCACTCCCAATGAGCTAGACAACTCATATTTGATTGATGTACCTGTAATAGGCAATAAGAAAGTGTGTCCTTCTTTAAGCTATTTTACTTCAAAATTGCCACTCAACCAATACTGGTATGCTTATGTGCAGTACTTCACTAATTGACACAACTTTATGGGGCCTAGAAAACATATTTTAAACTACCTCCTTGGAGGACAGGAATTAAAACTGAATGAAAAGGAAGTAAAATATATTAGTCACCTCCCATTTCCATAAGACCATTAATTAAAAAGTAAGTTAAAATGTATAGCACCATCTTTGACAGGAAACCCCCACGTCTTGTAGACACAGTCCTGTTAAAATAAAATAAAATGAATAATCCGATCAGTAAATATATGTGTTTTCATCCAACACTACCAAATGCCCACCTAATTCATCATGTCTTGCTTCCCACACAATTCCCCAGTCAGTCATCAAAGGAGAGACAAAAAACCTTGAGTTCTCACCTGGCTGTAGGGGAAAGTAAAAATGGTTTGATTTTCTACAGGGGACAAAAATCATCTGTATACCTACCACAGAAACAGCAGGCTACTGAAGTAACAGTTGTGTTCTGTTGTCTGGACAACACAAGTGTTCTTTTACAGTATTTTTATTTAGGCTACAATAATGACTCAACATCATATACACATGATATGTATTTTTGTACTGTTGGCAACAAGGAGAACAACAAGGAGAGGACACCTAGTGGTGATCTGTGATAATTAGGGTTGAAAGCGTGGAAGCAACAGATAAAATTGTTAATGCAGGATCTCATCTGCAAAGCTCTTACACACTTACTTAATTTTTAAGCACTTTAGTAAGACTTAGCATTCAAGCAAACTTGTATTTATGAGCTTTTCTATGTCAGCATTACTGTGATTATTAGAAATAAACCAGTAAAAAGTAGAATAAGACACATTTGTGTGATACCCTCAGAAACACATTTCGTTAAACACCTGAGCTTTAGCAACAGCTATCAAGACTGTGAGAGATTGAAAGAGTTAACGTCTCAAACATTTTGGTGGGGCAAGTTCTGCCCCAGGGAATTCTGAATTCACCATGACCCCTCCCTGGTCTGTCCAGCCCAGGTTTTGACAAACACTTGCATAGGTATATGAACCTTTAAAAGGTTTGGCAAATTGAAAACCAGATTTCAGTACAAGTCAAACCAAAATAAGACATCACTGCAATTTACAATTTTCATGAATTTACTAGATGATTGTTTGCAAAACATAACCTTTATTGCACATCTTGGAATAAGCATTTAGTGACTTTAAAATTGGTTCTAATTCTACATAATCAAACAACTCAGAATGAGAAAGACTTAGGGTACAGTTTTAGAAGTACCACTTCTATTTATTCATGTATCTACTAGGCCTTGTCCTGTGGTTAGAACAGCTGTAATCAAAGCTATTAAAGTCTGGGTTTTAAGCAGCTTTTGGTAAATATTGTTATTTGAAAGAATCAGTAAATTTATACCATAGACAAATGTAAAGCCAAGTGGCATATCATTTTACATGTTGTAACAATGTATTTATTTGTAATTGTTCATATCTTTTATTTTTAATTGTTCATATCTTTTATTTTTAATTGTTCTGTTATCTATGAGCATATTTAACTAAGAACAACTGACTAATTGCATGCAAACTATGTAAAACGTTCAGGCGTCAGCAGCTTAGGCAGCCTCATAAAATAAGTTAAAGTAAGTAAGAATTAGATCCAGTATGTCCTGCCTGTTTTTTTTAGGAACCTATGCAAAAAAAAAAAAAAAAAAAAACCAAAACAAACCCACTGTCAGAAATTACTGCAGAAGTATAATTTCAGCAATCACCAATTTAAATAACAAATTTTTTCTTGCATGTTATAGGATATAATTTTGTTTAAGTAAGTATATGAACTGTTTGTCAACATCTGAGTTGTGAAGGAGTAGACTGTTAGATATTGTAGCTAAAAAGCAATTTTAGGACAGTGTGCATTTGTAAATTCAGTAAATTAATTGCTGCCAACATATCTCCTGTCCCTTTGTTAAAGTGTTTCTTCCTATTTCCACGGAGTCATTCATTTGGATAAGCTATTAACATCAGACTGATATATCAATCAAATTTCATATATATTGCACCACAGGCTATAGCTCTGTTCCCTCATAACAGTTAAGGAGAAAGCTTCTGCAATGCATACATTATTTATCTCAATATTACTCTATGTGGCTTTTAGCAGCTTGATCTTGATTTAATTCACTTAAATGATGTGGAAATAAATAAAGAAAAAGAACCATGTTTCACCAGTATCATACAAAAATCTTTTAAATTTTTGCCTACTCATCTTAAAGTTCAGGATACTGACCAACTGAAGTCCAGGTAAGTGATAATAAAAAAGGAAAACCTCAAACAATTTCAACCTGCCTTTTCTGTTGGAGGACCTATAAATACCCCAATGGGATAACAGCTGTGTTATACAACCTGGTTTGTTCATCAGTCGGTTTTCCATGAAGTATCCTCTTGGCTGTTTATGAAGAATGAATTTTCTGGCTATCCTCTCAATATTTTTGACATAATGCTCATTATTCTGGATCCACATACATAGAATTTCAGATTTATCTGCACTACATTTAAAACCAACATGTCAACCCATATGCAAAAACTATTAAATCCTTTCAACCACACACAAACAGGCTCCAGTTCTGTGTCATAAAAATTAGTTACCAGTTCCTCCCTCTTGTTCATGTGCAAACATACACAATACAGAAAAGATTAATATCAGCAGCAAACGTCTCACTGACTACCCCTGTGGGATCATCCAACTATTGTTTCCTAATTCGGCAAAGTTCATCCCTACCCAGGTTTTTTGTTTTAAAACATTATGATGTTGTAACACACAATTTCTCCAAAGTTGTAATAGATCACCGTGCAGAACAGTTTCACAAACTATATCCAAAGTAATAATCAACTACTGTAATAACAAAAGTCAAATATGAAAATCCATGACTGCCTTAATTTCTAGTATTTGTAAAATGCTAACCAAAAAAACTTAATATATTTTTCTTGCACACATTTCATTTTGGGATTTATCAGAACCTGATTCAGTGTACGTACTTATCACTGTTCCAGCATGTTCTCACAGTCATCAGAAATCTTTTTAAAGAGCGGCCAACAAGGTTCTTGCTGCTTTATTGCAGGCTCAAGAAAAAAAAAACCAAATACCCTTCAGACCCTCTTTCACCTTCCTGACAACATGCAGGGAACACTATAATGTCTCATCAAACACAAAAAGATGGACTCCATTTATTTTTCAGTACTTGTCAAATCAAGTATCATACAAGAAATATCAAAGGTGACGTTGCAATCAAGCAGCCATTAGCTAAAGATTAAACACCAGCTATTGCTGGTTTGGACCTCATCCTCTGGTCACTTCTAGTCCCACTTAGTGGCCGATTCAACTGGTTTTGATTTAGAATACCTGATTTATCTTTGACAACAGATGGAAGGGAGAAAAAAAGCTATTAATTTCTCTGCTTAGTAGGGCTTTATAGTAGCAAGCTATTAACTCAAGCTGCCAGAAAATAATGTCATTGAATGCATTTCAGAAGGTTGTCTCTCTGTGAAGCACAAAGGAGACAAAAGCACAGCTTTATGGTAGAAGTGCAAAATATGCTTAATCATTTGCCTTAGTTAAATTGAGTACAAAACTGCAGTCCTCTATTTCTGTGTCAAAAACATAGTTAACACTGCATTACAGGGAGACAAAAAAGTAGAATTTACAAAATACAATAATAAAAATTAATGACCTATTTCAGGAGCTTTTTGAGAAACAACAATAAATTTATTAGACTTTTGGTACTTACTATCATCCAGCATCATGCCATTTTTAAATATACTATGACTTTATTTGAGATTGCTTCGCATTTAGGTTTCTGTTAAACCAGGAAGTTAATATAATACTAGAGGTAAATAAATTTATGCAAATCTATTTTAATAGTGCTTCTATGAAAATGCTGTAAAAGATAATTCTCTTTACACTTGCTGCAAGAAAAGTTTAGAAAACAGCAGTTATTCTTCCCATGTTTTTAGCACTTCCTTTCAAAATATATTATGATATTTAGAACTACAGAAATGGGGACAGGCAAGAAACTAAATGACTGAATCATGGTGGTATATGCCAAAGTATTAAACACTTCCTAGCCACAAGCATGCCAAATTAGGGAATGCCATAATTTCCTGGAAATGTCACCATGGCAAATTGGCAGGCAGCATAAGGTCACGTCTGGAAATAGTGGACTTGACAGTTTAGAAGGCAATGACTCAAAGCTTGAACTACTCATTTTTTATAAAGAAGGGCAGTATTTGATATATTCAGCCTACATAGAGCCTTCAAACAATGAGCATTCTAGGAAATCTACTCAATTATAAATGGTTTCAATTTTTCCTGAAATAGTAAAATAAGAACATGTATTTTAAGTTCTCTGCGATTACAAGAGTATTAACTTCCTAAGTTTAAGTGCTAGTTACCAAACTCAAATGCAGATTCAAGTGGTTGCTAAAATTTCTAATACTCTCAGTAGGACCCCATCCATGCTCATTGTGCTGATGGTCACAAACATATTTTTGATCTCTGTTGTTAGCAGAAAGAAGACTGTTACTCTGTGCTTTTTTTTCCAGAAAGGCTTTTCTACTAGCACCTGTATGTAACTACACTAATTGGCGAGTAAAAACTCTTTATTCCATTCTGGTTCTGTAGCTCTTCAGAGAGACCTGACTAATTTTTTGTAGGAATAAGATCTTGGCGAATGATGTTATAACTGTATAAATCTTACCTCTTCCCACTGGTGTATGTACCTAATCAGTCTTGAAAGGCGTAATAAACGTAACAGGCTGAGAATTTTTGTAAATCTCACAATACGAAGTGCTCTTGCTGTCTTGTAAACCTCTGAATCCATTCCTTTTTCTACAATAAGAAAGATATAATCCACTGGTATTGATGAGATGAAGTCAACCACAAACCAGCTTTTTAAGTAATTCATCTTAATGATTTTAGGATCCAGTATTATTTCAGAGCTGTCTTCATTTACAGTCCCAGTCCTAAAATTCATGATCAAGTCCAATAGAAAAACAGTGTCTGATGCCACATTGAAAATAATCCATGGTGTTGTTGTTTGTTCTGTGAAGAATGTGATTCCAACTGGTATAATGACAAGGTTTCCAACCATCATTATAAGCATGATTAAGTCCCAGTAAAACCTAAAAAAAAAGAAAGAAACAGAATGGTTGATGTAATGCAGTAAAACACACTTAGAAAAATGGCCTCTATCATGCCTCCAACTTCACGTCAAGGTTCTTAAACATTTTGTTAATGCTAAGAAAAATCTCATTGTTTTAACTCATTCAATATATTCAGTCAGTAGAGAAGACAAAGTAATTAATACATTTCATTGTGTGCCTTCCTTCTTATGAATATAAAGGATAAAGACAATACTATGGCTTATCACTCAATAGCATATCTGAAAGCTGTGCACGTGTGGCACTCAGTAGACTTATCCAGACTCCTGTCAAACCTATTAGTGGGTTCATATAACTAAAATTGATGTCTTGTGCCAATCAGAAGTGCTTTAGCAACACAATGGTTTTTTAAAGCTTCAATCCAAATGGAAACCCAGATATCTAACAGATAACATATTAAATGTAAGTACCTCTTTGCAAATGTACTCATAACATTACAGTGCTGGAATAAAATTACAGGAAGAGAAAAAAAAGCACTGAATCAAAGAACAGAAACAAAAATTAGATAACATCAAAACTTTCATCCACTTCTACAACCTGAATTGAACTTTCATACATTTTTACAACCTCATATTCTATCTTCTTTCAGAGCTAGCTAAGAAGTCTGGACAATAATAGCTGCAATTTGCATAGTATAAAACGGGTACTGCATTTCACCATTTTTCTCCAGAAGTATCTAAAGGCTCCCCTCTAACAATGTTAGAATGCTGCTAACAGTGCTTGATACAGATGGTAAACAGCCAAACTCATAGCTTCAGTATCTATTATAGAAATGGTGAGTAAACCTACCTGTTACATAGAATATAAATCTATCGTGATGGAAGATTTCCAGGGGGTGGTAGTATACCATGTTGGCTAGTATACCCAACAGATTTTAAGAAAATTATGGTAATTCCTAAATGTTAAATTGTCAAAGAAAGTTATTCTTGTTCAATAAAAGAACTGAAACTGAACTTGAGAAAGCCTGAACCCAATACATGACCTCTTGTTCTGCTTGAGAAGATGATCTGTTATAAAATTCATCTGGAGAACCACAGAAACCAGTCAACAACAGTTCTCCATGGACTCATTACACTTTCTAGAAGACTAGAGCCAGCAATGGCTCCATAACTATCTCCCTGCTCTGGACCTCCATTGCAGTGGGGCACCGCACGGTGGACATATTATGGACATGCCACCAGCACACCGCTCCAGCACTGACTCCCAGGACACTTCCATACTAGCACCAGCCTCCTGGCATCCAACAAACGCCCTCATCTTAGTAAAAGTTTATGGTGACCAACAATAATAATAGTTTAACTGGCCACAAAACATTTCAGAACCATGAGTTTAGTTTTTGCTAGACTTGCACACAACATATGGATTACATTAGATTTTGGACATGGCTTCTTGTATTTGCCAAATGATCCATGTTTATGAATTTCTTTTGTTTCGCATTTCTCCATGAAAATACTTCTGAGTTTACAAATTGCTGATCTGAGAATATAAATAATTAACTGTAACTGTAGAACACTCTAAAGGAAGAGTAGCATAGGACTGAGAGTGGCATAAGAATTCCCAGTTTTAATATTCTTCATTCCAAGATAAACCTACAGAGATTAGGCTTGACTACCTTTTGAGAGAGCAGATAGCAAAGTACCTTTAACAGGTACTCAAAAATTGCGTGAATAGGCTTTACACGTAATTCCCTGTGTAACACAATGTGTGTTGTCTTACACATTTTTCAGTTTTACAATAAATGTGAATATTAAGTGCCATATTCAGTTTTATCCAGGCTGTATGTATTTTTGTTTAGCATGTGATGGTATTAACCATATCTGTACTGTATCTGGCAAAAACTTCCCCATTTTTCTTATCTTTTTAAATTCATGTAATAGGCTTCTTGCTGTGCTAGATTCCTTTTCAATAATCTAGAATTACCGTACAGAAGGAACCACTAAATTCATATGTCACTGCTACTGTGATCTACAGGTACAATTACCACACACACTTTTACAATGCTATTGACCAAAATATTTTACAAAACTGTTCTGGGAGAATAAACCTCTCAAAGGAATCCTGAAAATGTATGGAAAACAACTAAGAAATAATCACAAGAGGCATACTTGTATCTGTGGCTCACTCCTAAGCAAAGCACTGCTTGATTTCAGATTGACCCTTTACGTTTCACCAGCACAGGGAGCAATTATGCAACAAAGGCTAACCAAAGCCGCACAGCAACCAGGCAACATTAAATATAATACAGAACCAGGTGCTTTTATCCTACAGTAATCTGTAGTTTCAAGGATCGTTATGTACTGCAGCGATGCAAAACATACTAAAGTTCCTGATGTTGAATGTCAGAAAAAGTGGTAGTGTTACGGCTTCAGTAATAAAATAAGATTGAATGCTAAGGTCTATGAGATTGTACCAGGTTTGTATTTTGATTTAAGCCCAAAATACAGTATAAACTGATTCGTTAGTAAGAAAAACTCTTACTATATTATGATTTATTTTTTATTTAGAAATTAATCATCTATTTTCTTTTAGGAAAATGTTTCCAAAAGCCATTCTGTTGGCCATGCTATACAATATTTTTCTTGCAGGTGAGGAAAAACTAGATGCAACTCCCTGTATTGCCCTTCTGTGACCTGTGCAGTGAAAGTAATACAAGTTCCTTGCCTACCGGTTCAGAACATCCTACTATTCATGTAACCAAGAGTGAGCTGAAAAGCTTCACAAGATGGTGCAAGCAGCTGCTATTGAGACACAGAGGCAGCCCTTTGTTTCAACAATTTTTAGCCTTATTTATTTCTTCTTGCTACTTCCCCCCCACACCCCCCAGGATGGGTATAAATTGAAAACTTACAATCTCAGAGTTCCAGATTTATATAAGGTATTATAAAATGGTGGCAAAAAGCAAGGAAAAGATAGGCCTGTGACACAAAATTTTCAAGAATGAGGAGAAAAAAATAAGAGCCTGGGGGGTAATGAGATCTTTGAGAGCTCATAATGAGAAGCATGAACTTACCTCAGCCCCATAGCAAACACCTGTAGAGCTTACTGCTCGTCTGAAGCGAACTCAGAACAGCTACTACTAGTCGCCATTAACTGAAGCTACAAAGATCAGCACCACACCACATTGAACCATTCCTGAAACTTTTTAAATGCTTCTAAGTGATTCAGTAGTTTAATATCCGTAGGTTAAAAATATCTTCAAGTATTAAAAAAGTTTAAAAAATCACTTTTAAGGCATATTTTTTCTAATTTTAAAGAATTATTTTATAAAGAAATAAAAAAAATGCTAATTTTTACTTTGGTATTCTCAAATAAAACTAGTTGGATTCATAGCCCTCTTTCAGTGATCTTTTCACTCGTAATTTATCAGTACTTTCAAAACTCATGGTAATAACAAGGTGGTTTTTACAGCTATGGAACATGGTGCTGAAGCTTTGGTGGTTTATTTATTGCCACAGGCTATCCTGGATAGGATGTACAGTCTGTTCAAAATGAGTGACTACCCAAGCAGTGATGAAGAACTACTTAGTATTAATTAATCAATGTTTGTACTAAGCTTAATCATGTAAGGCACTATGAATTCCAACAGGCATTTTATTTTCCACTTTATATATCCAACCCACAGAAAACTGAGTCTTAAAGAAGGGAATTTCAGCTCTAAGTTAGTTAATTTGCTGCATAATTTGCTGTATATACAACTGTGTAAAAAGTCATTCAGATTTGCTTTCTTTATTATTTTCTGATTGCTGCCCATTGACACAGCAGTCTCAATGTCCTTGAATCAGTGGAGTTTCATATAAGAATACATTTACGGTACACCCAGACTGACCCAGGAGAACTTGTCAGTGGTCTCACAAACCACACAGCAGAGTGAACAGCATGTCTAAGGCACTGAGTGCTGCAACTTGAGGCTACATAGCAGTCAGGGCTTTGCTTAAGATTGTTATCCAGGTTTCCAGAAAGATCATAAATGTCTGATTATTTAATAATAAAGAGCAAAACATACCAGTAAATCTTCATGAAATTGCGTCACAAATACTCATCAGCCATGTTATAAAGTGAAAGGTCTTTGAAAAAGATATTCATTCCAATTGCTTGTAAACTATCTCTCAAACCAAGCCTGACGCACCTGAGACACGATTTCACTCTATTCAGAGATCAAGAAGTGTAAAAAATTTTCACAAGCTTTCCATGGAAAACTTACCTCCTCTTTCCTTAAATATTTTGATTGACTAGCAGATGCTCAATGAAATAAGTACTGACTTTTTTTTAATCTCACCTTCAAACACAGCTTTATTTCTTTTGCTTTCATGGATCATCAGTTCACCTAACAGAGAAATCAAAGTCCTCTATAGAACAAAACAATCTTAGTAGAAATAACAGTAACTTAAAACTTTACTGCAATGTACTGTAACAAGCACTGAAGTTGATATTACCCATGTCAGAATGTGATTCTCATAGGACATGCCATATTTCTCTTACTGTGCAACTATATTATTCTTTCAATAAGAGAGAGCAAAGCTAGACATGCCTGAAAACATCTGCAACTTGCAGATAATTACTGGGATGTGTTGGAAAGAACAGGAGAATGAAGAAGGGAGGGTTTTCTTCAGGGCAACCAAATTGTTTTCATGATTGCACAGGTGTCTGTGCTTGAAAACTTTCTCAGAAATCACCACCATTTTTTTTTTCACAACCTGAAAGTGAGGATATTCCCTTCTGCCCAGCTATCCATTTTCATTCTGCCCGTCTGTCTCTCTCTTACACAGACACAGACCTAGAGCAAAACATGCTTCCTCTGGGAAAAAGGCATACAAATTAAATATGAACTTCCTTGTACTTTAACAAGAAGTATTGCATTCAAAAATCCTTGATGGAACAAATTCCGTTTAAATGTTGCAAATCTATTGTGGAGTGCCTCCATGATGTTGGGTTAGCAGCAATTTTTTTACTTTAAAATTTCCAAACTTAGAATTTGCTGTAACCTATCTGGGAGATCATGTTAATACAAATGCATTAAAATTACTAGTGAAGTGTCATTTCTTTACATTGGCCAGTTTTGCGCTAGCAAACGGGTTCCTTCTGCAATTGTGTTGTCCTTCTGCATGGATAAAACTTTCGTCATCTGAATGTACTTAATTTTGCAAAGCTTTAGGAAGACAAAAGGTTGGGTTTGGTTTTTTGTTTTGTTTTTAAAAGACGAACTGTTCTCCCAAAAGTGTTGATTTATATTCTTTATTTTTCTCTACTTCCGTTCTGACAGCTTTTAGCTTATGTTAAGTAAACACAAACGAGGAATCTTGCAAGGCTGAAAGAGAGTCCCTTTCATGGCTCACCCCTTTTAATTGTAAAGCACACACTACAGTAGAGTACTAACAGCATCTCCTATACTTCAAGTGCTGAGGTTGAAGGGCAGAAGTATTATTAAGTAGAACCCTGTGACACTTTCTCAGGTGAAAATTTCATAAACATTTGCTATTCTTTTTTTAATTTAAAACATATCAAGCTTAATGAACTTTCATTGAGTTAGCCAGGTAATGTGCTGAAGCAGTGGAAAGGCTTTCTCTACCTGCCTGAGACTGGTCAGTCTGGGATGAGGCAGAGACTGATGTTCTGAACACTCAGTTCCCTTGCCCGACTTATGAGCAGTGCTGGACCTGGCAATCTTCTGGCTTAACAGTTTCTTTCTGATTCAGCCTAAAAGCGATTAAAAAACATAAAATAATTATGAAGTTTTTCAGACCACCAGAAATCTTCATTTGATTTCAGACTAGTACTGAAGTCCTTTACTTCAAGGTTAGCCATATATACTTACAGATCCAATTTATGTGCCTTGCTGTTATTTTTTAAATATTGATGCAACTTCCTACCTGGTAGCAGAAAAGGAATTCAAAAAGAGATTAATAAAATTCAGCAATACTGAGCCTCCTTTTTTATATAGCCATAGAACTTATCTAAAAATTACAAACTTGCACAATTTCAAACAGATTTCATGAGTTTTATCTGATAACTGAACACACTTAGCAGTAGAGATTTGCAATTTGTTGCTCAGTTGTGATTCTATGCACCAGGCAGATGATGAGAAAAATGCAGCTCCCAGGGGACCTATCAGAGCCCAGCTACACCAATGAACAGCACCTTACCACTTTCAAAAGGCTTTGGTTACAGCCTTTCGTTAGGTTTAAAGCTTGAGTGCTTCAAAGGCTTGATTAGCAGAAAAGAAAACCACAGAGGTATTCATGAAAAGTGACTATAAAATTAACTAATAAACAATACACTAATATATATAATTTTAGAAAATTCAACTAATATTTAAGCAATGGACATATCATCAAAAGATTTTTAATTCTTGGTATGCATGCAGTAGCTTCTATCTAAATTTTTTACAGTATTTTACATGCATTAACAAATTAAGTCTCAGATTTCTGAGAAATAAAGGTACAGGAGTAATGTTGCCCTCATCGCACGTGAGATGGGAGGAAGAGGACAAAGAGAGATTTATGTAATATGGCAATATCATTTAATAATGAGTCTCATTGGTTTTAGCCAATAATCCCCTACCACAAGTGCTTCAATACATCTGATGTTTGCAGTTGCTTTTCCTCCAGAGAAACATATTAAACTACAGTAGAGAAAATTAAAGCCTGACTTCTACTCAACCTTGGGCAAAAACGGTGCACCACTGTCAATGGAGCTTTGATACTGCTTTTTCACTCCCCCATCTTTACACAATTCCTCCTTTCTTCAGCCCCATTCCTTGGTGAAAAAGCAGGGTAGTGCTCCTGTCCAGATAGCTACCAGCTAGGAAGATGTGCTGATAAACAAGTCAGGACTCACAAATGAGTTTTCTCCTGGAAAAAGTTGAATCTGTCTATGCTGACCTGTATGCTGATAAAAACAGATATATTTCAGATCATCAAGATTGCTTTTGCATCAACACACGTCAAAGCACAAGTAACGTATCTTCCTCAAACTCACCCTCCCTTTTCAAACTGTTAGACCATAGCCTCTCAGGGTCAAGCAACATTTTGTGGAGGGACTCCAACTGATTTGTTTCAGCTTCATATTACCAACCCTTGAACCAATTGCAAATTGCCACATACTGATTCTTTAACTGTCAGCAAATTTCTGTAGTGGATCACTATAAAATACGTATTCAACATTCTGAAATTAGAAATCACCACTTTACAGGCATGAGAAAAAGTTTGAGAGAGACAGATCTAAAAATATTTCAGCTGCAAAATAATCTCATATCTCATGTTGGAACACTTGCATTAATTAAGAATTTTGTAGTGACAGTAATTTTAAGAGTGCCATTTAGAAACATGACATTTAGGATGACTCCGTACTAAGTAAAAATTCAAAGGCTTAAATTGGGAGAAGCCTTCTGTACTTCTTCTCAACAAAGCATCATATGAAAAGGAACGTAACTTAACCCATACCCCCTGGCAAAACCAAGAAAGCCAGACAGTATCACCTAATATTCTTCTTCAATAGATTTATTTTTTTAACCAATTCAATCTCTCAATTATCAGTGTAATCTTTAAAGTTTCTGCTGATGGGGAAAAGTCCATTTTCTCTACTTATTTTCAGAGAAGGAGCTGATGGGGAAGACATATAGCTCCATAGCTATTGATAGACCTCAATCATGGGGTTTGGTGAGGAGACTGGCCTGTGACCACCAAATGAGTTGGGACAATTACTTTTTTGAGGTGACTATCTCTGACAAAAAAAACAAGACTAGGACTGTCAACTTGGTTCACATAAGACACAGAGATTTCTGGTACTTGACATAAATACTACTACTAACAATTTCATTCTGATAATCAGAGGTAAAACTGGCTTTGTGAGTATAACTGTACAAAGATACAGTACATTTGGACAAGCAGCTTCAAACACAAATTTTCATTTACTGGAATTTGGTGTATAATTTCTTGAAGAGGTTCATTGAAGGCAAGACTGGGCACTATGTTTAAACTGAAAAAAAGAGGTAGTCTTCAAACTCATGAAGGGCAAAATCAGATCTGAAAAAGTGTAAAAGAACTATAGATAGGGATGAAAATAAGT